>JAVJIF010021297.1:0-110423 GCA_038442645.1 Agave tequilana
GAGCTTTATGGGTTTTGAGAAAGCTCGAAGTCTTTAGACACGAGTCTGATCGAAAAGGATGAACAGTCAAAGTGAATTGACTGTTGAAAAACCCGGGTCTTTTGTAGGCCTTTCAATGACCGAGATACGTGGCGCGTATCCCGAGCTCAATCCAAGCCAGACACGCTTCCCAAGTAGCGCCTGCGTTCGCACCTGGAAGCATCTAACACGATCTTTGTGTTTCAAGTGTCGTGTTTCAAGAGCCATGTCTCAACAACGATCAAGAGCCGCATCTCAACTAACAATCAAGAGCCGTGTCTCTTTAGCATTGAGAGCCGCATCTATAATGTTAATTGAGGGCCGTGTCTCAACACTATTGAACTTCGCGTCGCCACTTGATCAGCATGACAAGTACGTCTATAAGGGTTGCATTCTCTCACATATAAAGAGTATATCTCTGCTTCTGTAATCAATTCAATAGTAACTGGTAAAAATAATAGACAACTCTATCGTTTCAATAGTAAATCGACGAACAAACTAGAGCTCATAACAAGTGCTAGACTGAATTTTTTAAGACACTTGTGACGATCTTCCGTGGAGGCTTCAAAGCAGTTCAACAATACACTCACGAATATCACAATTCAGAAAGGATCAAGCTCATGAAAAGATTATCAGTCCAATCATGGAAGCCCAAAATCAACTGAAGTTCAAAGTTTTTTGAAATCCATTCCAGTTAACTGCGGAGTTTCAAAAGCTTTGGAGGGATTCTATAGGCTGTCTAAAAATCAGTAAGGACAAGTCATTAAACGCGAGCCCCATTTCAATGTGAAGGTCGCGTTTCGACTAAGCATAGAGACTTCAGACGTGGGTCTGAGTAACTCGCGTTCGACGTGAGTCTGATTAACTCCGTGTCCCATTTCAAGTACGAATCTGAGCAACTTGGCACTCCCGTCATACGTGGGTCTAAGAAACCCTGTGTTTTTCACTTCAAACGCGAGTCTGAGCAACCCCGCGTTCTGTGACGTCCGCGTCTACAAAAGCAACGTGAGGTCCGCGTCCAGTGCGACACCCGCGTTTTTGTTGTAACAACTCTCATTGCATTGCTGGGCCAATTAACTCCTCATGTAATTGGGGGGAGTTAATTCTCATTATGGAGGGATTTTCAAACCCGTATGACTCCCTATAAGTACCTGAGTTGCATGAAGGGAGAGAGGCTTTTGGCTGGAGCGAAGAGAGGCATTTGGCTGGAGCAGAGAGGACTTTTGGAGAAAAGGAGTAATCAGTGGACTCTAAACACCTAGTTGTTAAAAACAGAGTTCCCCTCTATTAGTCTTGAGAGCATTCAGAAGAAAAGCTAGATGGTCGGCCGGTTAATGGAGAACAAGAATCACTCTCCACGTCACTCAAAGAACCCAACTTTAAACAAAGAGGAGACTGCATCTTCTCCCCTCTTTTGTAATCGGAATCGTTCCGCTGTAACCTTTCAGCCACTTATAGAAATCTTACATCGACCAAGATGTTTTTCCAATGAACACTGTTAAATCACCCATTGTGTATGGTTATTTGGATCGGAGAAATTTCTTACTGATATAAAAATATACGTTTTGACTTTTGAACCACTGTAGCATTGGAAGGATCTATACTCTAGTCTGTCGAGACTTTAGTTTCCTGGTGCGGCTACGATAATTAACAGTAGACAGTAAATATATGACATCTGAAATATCAAACTAAAATTAGACACATGCTTCTCAATTTAATAGCGCATATTGAAAGAAACAAACATGTGTTTTTCTCAAAATTTTAGTCACACGCAATCTATGACTAAATATTTCATCAAGTAATAGTAATGTTCTCACTTAATCGTCCGTTCAATTTCACATTTCAACTGTTCCACTTTACTTTGTTTCTTTGTTGTTTTCCGGAATAACCCGACATGGCCCCTTTTTCTCCCGCCCTGACAAGGTCGGCCCCACAAAGAGTCGCCCATCTTTTTAATGTTTGGCACCAAACAGTTTCCGCTCCCATTCGCCGCCGCCCTCCTGCCACTTCAGCCCTCGAATCAGCAGCCTCCCCACCATCTCAATTTTCTCCAATTTCAATTATCCTCTTGGTAACCACACGTGTTCAAAAGCAAAATCAGAAATGCGTCTAAATACGCGCGCCTGCCCTAGGAACAGGAATCTGGGTTGAGTTCAGTTGATGTGGGTCTTTTGTCCATTTGCCTGTGCGTGTGCTGCTGACTTTGTACTCAATATATATAGCACCCCTCTTACTCCCGCTCCCTTGCTCAATACAAATTTCTCTCTCTCCCTCCCCCTCCCTCTCTCTTCAAACGGCTCTCTCGTTCTCAGTCTTCTCATACAAATCACTGAACTATATCATGTACTATGAAGACTGCTCATCATCTTCCTCCTCCTCCAGCGAACACTTGCTGCTCCCCAGTCCCTCTTCTGCCTCCTCATTATCCCAGAAGCCGGGCCCATCGCCAAAGCGCAAGGCCGGGCGGAAGAAATTCAGGGAGACACGCCACCCAGTGTATCGTGTGTCAGGGAGCGAAACGGCGGCAAATGGGTCTGTGAAGTCCGCGAACCCAACAAGAAGAGTAGGATATGGCTCGGCACCTATCCCACGCCCGAGATGGCTGCCAGGGCCCATGATGTCGCTGCCATCGCGTTGCGGGGAAAGTCCGCCATGCTCAACTTTGAAGACTCTGCGTGGTTGCTGCCGCGTGCAGCGTCTGGCAGCGCTGATGAGATTCGTCAGGTTGCGTCCGAGGCAGCGGAGATGTTCAGGAATGTTGCCTCTCCTAGGAAATCGCCGCCACGGTCACCTGTGTCAGCTGCTGCCGCAGTTGATGAGCTGAGAGAGCCGAGGGCTCCTCCGCAGTGTTTGTGGACGAGGAAGCGCTTTTCAACATGCCGGGGTTGCTGAGGGAGATGGCGGAAGGGATGATGCTCCCACCGCCGGCGATGCAGGGAGGGTTCGATCGGGATGGAGGGGAATGCAGTCATATGGACATGGACATGGACATGTCTCTGTGGAGCAACTGAATTCTAGTTGTCGTTGCTCTTTCGTTCTTCCATTCATTCTTCCTTCCTGTTGTGTTTTTGGTGTCACTGGATGCAGATAATATATGCAGGGAGTAGGAAAGGTCAAATAAGTATGATTTTGTTTATTAAAGAAGAAAAGAGTTGCAGGTTAACAACGTGTCTATCGAGCCTTGCTTTCTTTGATCTTGAAAAATTTTGTAAGCATATATATTATATTAAATATATTAGTAGTGTAATGCTCTTTTTGTCTGTTTGTGTGTTTTGTTTCTTCCTTTTCTTTCCCCCACTTCTCTACTGGAGTCCAAAAGGCTACAGGACTTTACAAGCTGGGTTTATGCAACTGGGCATTTGGGGCTTTAGACATTTAGATGGGCCTTTTTTTTTTTTTTGGTTTGATGTTGGAAGAGATTAGCCATCAGCATGTCAAAACAATCTAATCTGTCGACAGGTTTTTCCTAGAAAGTTAAGAGTTTACAGTCTCCATGACTGTCGCAACACTTTTTCCTGTCGATTGTTGTATCTGCGTATCTGATTCTATTTTGGAGTTAGTTTTCGGGTCCGTTTTGAATTCCAAATTATTTCGGATTTGTTTCTTTTAGTTTTAGTTTTCTAATTAGATTAGTACTCTTCTTTAATGAGTCGCTTGCTCGTGGATTTGGGTATTATCTCTACCTGAAAGTTTCTTTCAGAGTGCGTTGGTACTAGAACGAGATTTAGCCGGCGTCATTCGCTTTCCCAGTTTGTGTCAAGTAGTATCAGAGCCTCGACAACATTTCAACAATGGCGGGAAACGACGACGAACATCAAAGCTTTTCCCGCAAGGGTAAGTGCTACTGAAGGAGAAGTAACCACCATCAAATTAGTCTTGGATCATATGGCCCAAGCAATCGAAAGAATATCTCTTAATATCGATGATCGAGGTCTAACTGATGGTACATACCGAAGTGGACAAGATCGTTCATCAGGTAATCCTCACACACAACCACCACCACCACAACATTTTCTCCTCCAATGACCATTGTAGAGTGTCTAAAAATCACTGAAGACAAGTCGTCAAATGCAGATCCCATATTTTAGACGCAAGGCTGATAAAAATCATTGATGGAGTGTCAAGGCGTGAGGCTCGAAAGCATCACCGCAAAGCCGAGACGCTGGGCTCAAAGCCCGTGTCTCAACATCACTACAAAGCTAAGACGCGGGGCTCGAAGCCCGCGTCTCAGCATCACTACAAGCCAAGACGCGGGGCTCGAAGACCGCGTCTCAGCAGAGCTCGATACCCGCGTCTCAATACCACAACAATGCCAAAATGCAGGGCTCGAGGCCCGCGTCCAGCATCATCTCAATGGCTAAACGCATAGCTCAAGCCCGCGTCTTAATTGCAAATGAGCCCTGCGTCTTAGTTATAACTACCCCCATTACTGGGTCAAGTACTGCCCACGTAATTGGGGGAGTTAATCCCCATTATGGAAGGTTTTTTGGGAAAAATTTTATCCCTGAAATCTCTATAAATAACTAAAGCTACTATTGAAGAGGGATTAGAATTTTTCAGCTGAGGAATACTCATAAAGAGTTAAACTCTTCTACCAACATGCTGAGTTCAAGTTTTTACCTAAGTCTCTTTGAGATTTCATTGGATAGGAGTTGTGCTACTCCATCTATGATCCAAGGAGAAGATTTCCAGATGAGCTTGACGTTTACCCGGTCAATGAAAAACAAGATTCACTTTCCACCGCTATACAAAGAACCCAACTTTAATAAAAAGAAGATCTGAGCTTAAGTGTCTCCTCTCTCTTGTAGTTGAAATTTTGAGTTGTTATAATTTTTCATTAATTCAAGAAAAATTTGCAGTACGCTTTCAACTCCCCCCTAAGAAGAGATGGCGACTCCTCTAGGGACTCTTTCTCCACTGATGAGCAAGTTGTGGTATAAGGCGATGTTAGTTTCATGGGAAAAACAGTCGTGTCACTTGTTGTGGAATTCGACCAGGCAAAGTACGAAGCGTTCCTCTCTTCCGGCTCCAAGAGCCCCAGGGTGGCACGACAATAACCGCAGGGTCTCCACGGAGATCCGCTCTCAAGTCTCTTCAGAGACTTTCCCAAGATGGCCCAAACATGGCTATTTTTGGCCACGTCACGCATGTGGCCCGCGTTAACGTCTCCCATGAGACCTGCGGGTAAACATCATTAAAGGCCAATCTTGTCACGCCGCTCCTCTTCCTCAGCTCAAGGTTACCGGGGGTCCCCAACAACCCGTGAAGCGTAACCAGAATGATAAATGTCGACAAAGGCATCGCACACATCGACAACAGATGGAAGAAGCTGAAAAAGCCATCTGTCTAGTAGATACAGGACGCGAGGCTCAAGCCCGCGTCTCTTCAGAACAGCATCATGTTGTGAAGTCTGTTGGCCCAAAGGCCATTAGCCCAATATCCCGTTGAATATTTTGAGATAACAAACCATATTTAGTTATGTATTTAACAATTTTGTTTAAAAGATTTTAGGTTAAAACAGGTTGATTTGACGGCTCCACTATCAAGACTCACAAGTTTGGACGCCGCTAAAGATGTGCATTCCCAAGCTAAGCACATTAGGAAGCTTCGGGATCAAGACATGAAGAAAAGACCTAGTCAAGATCAAGACAAGGAAAACTGCAAGATTTGTATTTTTGCTTTTCTTTTAGAATCTTTGTCAAAACCTAGATGTTAGAAGTAGAGTTATGGGATTGTCACTCACACACACTTTAGTTTGATTCATGGCTTCAAAAACAATCTCTATTTCCAACTTAGTTTTAGAGTTAACATGTTTTGGAAATTTGTTTTAGAAACTTTAAGTTTTGAAAAAACCGACTTTTGGAAAAACAAGTTTTTATCAAAGAAATTTTTTATCAAAATGTTTTAACATGTTAGAGTAGTAACTTATGATCATACTCCTATTTTTACAAGGTTCAAAACCTTACCCAAAAGACCAAAACTAAAAACCCAAGTTCTGGTTTCTGTAGTGTCTGATTTTTCAGAACTGACAGGAGCCGGTCGACCGTCCGGTCGACCGACGTGCACGCTGTGCATGTGTGTACGTCAGCCGACCGCTCGGGTCGACCGGGCACTTACAGTGCTCTCTGTTTGTTTGGGTCGACCGGGGCGGTCGACCGCTGTCCCCCAACGGTCAGAAATATGACCGTTGGCGGTCGACCGTCCCGGTCGACCGCAGCTGTCAGAAAAGTCTGACAGTCTCCAACAGCTATATTTTTCTGACTCTTTTGTTGGGATCTTCACCCAACGAGTTTCTCCACCAGTTTTACCCTGTTTCTCAACCCCTATAAATAGTGGGTCACTTCAACATGATTTAACAACAATTTGACAACATATTTTCAAAAGATTTTTAAGCCTTCTATTTGAGAAAAGATTTTCAAGCCAAAATTTCCATATACCCTTTTGAAGCCTTTACCTCTACTTCACTCTAGATATTTGCACTACACAATCCCAAATTCTACATCTACATATTGGTTATAGGATTGTGCTAAGTGAGCGATTTTCGATCAAGTGTGATCATTTTCTTCTTGTGTGAAGTTGTAGAGGCATCGGCCTCAAGGCGAGCTAGTGTGCTCCGGGTGGTGCTGCAACATCACGAGAGATAGGACAAGTGTGTCCTTGTATTGGCGATCCGGTGGGATCAACAATAGTGAAAATCCTTCAAGTGTGAAGGCGGGGACGTAGAGCGTGGCTCGAACCTCGGAACATATACTTGTGTTTGCGTTTGCTCAAATTTTCTCTAAACTCAAACTCCTTTATTTCTTGCACTACTTATTGTGTTTATTGCTAGTCTTTTAATTTGAGCAATTTGTTAGTAGAATTTTTAATTCCGCATTGTTGCCATATTTCATATAGCCATCACCCATTCACCCCCCCTCTAGGTGATTTCAATTGGTATCAGAGCCTAACCCTACAATTTGGTTTAACCACCTTAGGGAGATCCTTGTCATTGGCTATATTATTTGTTGCATTCTTCATATATTGTACATTTTACTCATTTCCCATGGCATCACTTGACTTTTCTAGCATCAAGTCCCCACCAAGTTTGATGGCTTGAACTTTCCCATATGGAAAGTCAAGATGAACCTCTTCCTTAAGTCCCTAGGAGTTAGGGTTGCTAGGTCCATTACAAAAGAATTTATTGAACCCCTCACTGATGAGAGCTCATGGTCCGAGGACACCTCCAAGGATTATGAAGCTAATGCTAGAGCCCAATATGCCTTGACCCAAGCCTTAAATGAGGATGACTTATCACGCATCATAAATTGCAAATCCGCATTTGAAGTTTGGATATTCTTATTGTGACTCATGAAGGAACGTCACAAGTCAAAAGATCTAAGATTGACTTGTTGCGTTCTCAATATGAGAACTTTTATATGTTTGATAATGAGAGCATTGATGACATGCTCACGCGTTTCACCAAGATTACTAATGCTTTATCTTCTCTAGGTGACGCAATCGACAATGACCAAAAGATAAGGAAGGTCATTAGAGCTCTTCTCAAGGCATGGGAAGTAAAGGCTACTACCCTCAAGGAGCTCAACGATCGGGAGGAGATGGACTTCTCCAGTTTCATCAGAAATCTCAAGACGCATGAGATGGAGATGAAAGTAAGAGAAGAGAGGGAGGCGCCCAAGAAGAAAGCGCTCACCTTCAAAGCCACTCCAACCATTCTTGAAGAGGATGACTCATCGGAGGATTGCGATGAGGACTTCGCCATGCTCATCGGAAGGTGGGCAAGATGTTCTACAAGAAGGGAGGCAAAGCAACTTCCGAAGAGGGAGACCTCAAGGAAGGTATGAAAAGAAAAGAGAAGAACCCGGTCCTTACTTCCATTGTAAGAAAATCGGACATCTTATCGCCGATTGCCCCGCACTTCAAGCAACACCTCCAAGAATGCCCCAAAGAAGAAAAAGGCTATGGTAGCAACATGGGACGACACAGAGTCAGAATCCGAAGAGGAGAACGACGCCGCACACATGTGCTTCATGGCACATGGAGACGATGCTTCGAAGGTAACTATCGACAACTCTTTAGATGAGGATGAGTTAGCTCAATTTTTTGAAGAATTACAACATAGGTATGAGATTTCTCAATCTCATAATAATAAATTAAAAAGGGAAAATGAGTCTTTAAAAGATAAAATTAATATTATTGAAAAGAGAAAAAATGATTTATCTTGTGCTTTTAAGAAAATAAAAATTGATTTTGAAAATTATAAAATAGCTTGTAAAGGAAAAACTTCTATTCCCTCATGTAATAAAAATGATTTTGTTGAAATGCAAAAACGAGTTGAAGTTTTAGATTCAACACTTAAAAAGTGTGCCTTTGATTTAATAAATTCGCATCTAGATTTCCCAAGGGAGTAATCCAAGGGAAACACACTCATCATACACATGCACGGAAACATGCACACTCACACAAGCATGCATTTATGTATGGTAGTGGTAAAATTACATATGCACGCATTGTGGCCGCAAAGGCCATTTAGAAAAATTTTGTTTTGCTAAACATAATATGAACAATAAATATGTTTGGGTTCGTCCCGGTACTAATCCAAAAGGACCCAAAAAGATATGGGTACCAAAAGACCCACCAAATTTAGATGATACAGGTGAATCTTCTTCCTCCAAGACTTAGGAGGAAACGGTGCCCGGGTGGTGGATGCAACTAAGCTCAAAGAACACATCGCATTTGCATCGCTATCTTGGAGGCACCTATTTTGGAGATTGTCCATACTTGGTAACTTCTCCATTTAAAAGTTTTTGTTTGGTTATTTATATACACATGTATAGGATTGTTAGTTTACTTTTATGATACATTGATATATGCTAGTGTAATCTTACATCCCTATCATGATTGTGTATATGCCATGTTTTAATATCTTGTCTTTTATACCATGTCCATTGTATGTCTACATGCCATGCCTAGACTAGCTTATTTATATATACACATTGTATTTTCAAAACTAGAAATAAAATTTTGTAAAATTTCATATTCAAGCAAATACGTTAGAGATGGCAATTGCGCACCTCAACTCATTCAAGAGGAATCAAGAGGATGAAGTTCAGAACCCTTCACCGGGTATTCGGCTTCAACATCTCTAAAACTTTGTTTTTGTATGAAAATTAAATAAAATATTTTGTGTGAATATTTTTGGTTGATATGATAACCTAATGAAGATTTAAAAACATTGTTGTATTCTTGCATGTTACATATATCCTACTTTAATTGTTAAATATTTCTATTTAATTTTTTTGGGAGCTCTTTCTGTTCACAATTTTTGGGCAAAGCCGGCCGACCGGCCCTAACCCGGTCGACCGCCATTGCCTGAAAGAGAACAAATTTTGCTCTCTGTTGCCGGTCAACCCGTACGGTCGACCGCTCTGAGTTACAGAGCTCTCGGGTTTTTCGGGTCGACCGGCCCGGTCGACCGTGCGTCGATTTCAGCCCCAAATCTGCTATTTATTTCACAGTCTCTCTCTCTTCTCTCATACCAAACCGGCGATCCCCTTTCTCCCTTTTTCTCCAAAAATTTCCAACTCTCAAAATCTCTAAAATTTCTTCTAAAATCAAGTTGGATTCACTCTTTGTGGGTTAGATCTTCAGTCTCAGGGCTTCCTCACCAACAGATTTCAGGGATTTCAAGATCTAGGGTTAGGGTTTCTCTCATTCAGGTAAAATCCTTTCTTTTGTTCAAATCTTGCTTTCTAGCCCTAAGAATCTCAAATTCTTGTCTAAGATTTTTAAGTTTCTTTTTGTTTAGATCAAGCCATAACCATCTACCCTAAAAATCATCTAAAAATCACTCTTTTCTCCAAAATGTCTAAGAGGTCTAGGTCTGAGAAGGGAAAAAGTATAGTTCCCTCATCTTCCACCACTCCTAAACCTAAAAGACCCTTTGTTAATGAGCTAGCTGAAAACCGATATATCATACTTTCTAAGAAAGCTGTTATTTCAG
The DNA here is from genome assembly GCA_038442645.1 of Agave tequilana. NCBI lineage: Eukaryota > Viridiplantae > Streptophyta > Magnoliopsida > Asparagales > Asparagaceae > Agave > Agave tequilana. The sequence goes on from JAVJIF010021297.1 coordinate 10,019, forward strand.
GGAGATGTGTGATTCTAAAAGACTTTGAACATCTCCACATCCCTCGTATCCTGAAAAGAAATTCTTTGGATAAATTCATGGCCATTAGGGAACCTGTGTACCCCTCCTTAGTGCATTACTTCTATGCCAATTTTGCTTTTGAGGGAAATCGAGTGAGATCTCGTGTTCTTGGAAGGATATTAACATTCTCCTATCCCAATTTGCTGATATTCTGCATCTCTCCTCTGGAGGAGTTGATATTTACACCTTTAATCTCCAAGATTTTGAATATCCGGACGGTGAGTCTGCGCTCACCGCTTCCACCTTGATTCACGGGAATGACAATCCCGATTTGGTTAGGAATGAGGAAGTGAACAAGTTCACGTTCACCGCCCAAGTCCTAGCCAAATTTGTTTTCTATAATATTTGACCTAAGTCCGGTGAGTATAGCAATGCTAGAGGTCCAGTTCCTCTTATCATCTACTGCCTTCTCAAGGGCATTAAGATTATTTCCCACATCTCATTGCTTCTCACATGGCCTCTGATCAGATCCGCATGTACGGTAGGCATTTGCCTTATGGCATGCTCATATCCTATCTCTCAAACATTTAGGATTTGATCTTTCTTCGGAAACTCCCTCCGAACCCTCTGTGAACTTGGACTGCACCCTTTTGAAGAGGATGCAGGCTCAGATTCGTCGAGCCCCTCCTGAGCAGCCCCCTCCAGTTCCAGTACCAGGATCTTCATCTGCCCCAGGGTCTTCTTCGGCCCCAGGGATTTCCTCTGCTCCCGGTCCATCTTTATCTCCTGAGTTCCAGTCCTTTATTTCTTCTGAGATTCGCTCTCAGATCCAGGAGCATCAGTCTTGGATCGAGCAGCGAGACGCAGCCTTTCGTGCGGATATGGAGCAGCGAGATGCAGCCCTTCGCGCGGAGATAGACTCGCGCTTTCAGGGAATTCTCAATGACATGTCTTACTTTGCGAACGCCATGAGATTCGTGGACTCACAATTTGAGACACTATTTGCGAAATTCGATATGCTTGGTCCAGATCCCACGACCATTGCTCGTCCTCTTTCCATCCTCCTAACCTCCATTTCCTGCCAGAGACCCTACTGCTGTTCCACCTCCACAGCCAGGCGTTGCTGGCATCGATCCAGAGGAGGCAGGTCATGAGGATGATGATGATGATGAGACGATGGCAGAGGGTGACGCTGAGGAGAGTTCGTCTGAGGAAGACGACGCTGAGGAGAGTTCTTCAGAGGACGATGCTGCTGGTGGTGCTGAGTGACCTGCCCCTTTTGATGATGTCAAAAAGGGGGAGAGTTATTTATGAGAGAGATATATTTCATATTTTGTGTACTTGACTTATGTATTTGTGTTGTGTACTGGTATTGTGTTTGGACATCTTTGTATGGTGGACATGTATTTTTGTATTGTGTCTGGACATGTTTTTATATTTATGTTGTGTTTTTTATAAATGTGTTATCCTTTTATGACATGAGTACCTTTGGCATGGACATGAGTATTGTGGATGAGTATTGCTATTTATCATTTGTGCTATGTATCTATGCCTGAGTATGATTCTTTTTATATGCATGTGTTGAGGGGGAGCTTCACTTGAAGTCTCTACCAAAAATATTTGTGATAACTATATATGTTTTGTCATCATAAAAAAGGGGGAGATTGTTGCCCAAAGGCCATTAGCCCAATATCCCGTTGAATATTTTGATGATAACAAACCATATTTAGTTATGTATTTAACAATTTTGTTTAAAAGATTTCAGGTTAAAACAGGTTGATTTGACGGCTCCACTATCAAGACTCACAAGTTTGGACGCCGCTAAAGATGTGCATTCCCAAGCTAAGCACATTAGGAAGCTTCGGGATCAAGACATGAAGAAAAGACCTAGTCAAGATCAAGACAATGAAAAAGTCCAAGATTTGTATTTTTGCTTTTCTTTTAGAATCTTTGTCAAAACCTAGATGTTAGAAGTAGAGTTATGGGATTGTCACTCACACACACACTTTAGTTTGATTCATGGCTTCAAAACAATCTCTATTTCCAACTTAGTTTTAGAGTTAACATGTTTTGGAAATTTGTTTTAGAAACTTTAAGTTTTTGAAAAACCGACTTTTGGAAAACAAGTTTTTTATCAAAGAGATTTTTATCAAAATGTTTTAACATGTTAGAGTAGTAACTTATGATCATACTCCTATTTTTACAAGGTTCAAAACCTTAACCCAAAAGACCAAAACTAAAACCCAAGTTCTGGTTTCTGCAGTGTCTGATTTTTCAGAACTGACAGGAGCCGGTCGACCGTCTGGGTCGACCGACGTACACGCTGTGCATGTGTGTACGTCGGCCGACCGCTCGGGTCGACCGGGGCACTTACAGTGCTCTCTGTTTGTTTTGGTCGACCGCTGTCCCCCAACGGTCAGAAATATGACCGTTGGCGGTCGACCGTTCCGGTCGACCGGCAGCTGTCAGAAAAGTCTGACAGTCTCCAACAGCTATATTTTTCTGACTCTTTTGTTGGGATCTTCACCCAACGAGTTTCTCCACTAGTTTTACCCTGTTTCTCAACCCCTATAAATAGTGGGTCACTTCAACATGATTTAACAACAATTTGACAACATATTTTCAAAAGATTTTCAAGCCTTCTATTTGAGAAAAGATTTTCAAGCAAAAATTTCCATACACCCTTTTGAAGCCTTTACCTCTACTTCACTCTAGATATTTGCACTACACAATCCCAAATTCTACATCTACATATTGGTTATAGGATTGTGCTAAGTGAGTGATTTTCGATCAAGTGTGATCATTTTCTTCTTGTGTGAAGTTGTAGAGGCATCGGCCTCAAGGTGAGCTAGTGTGCTCCGGGTGGTGTTGCGGCATCACGAGAGATAGGACAAGTGTGTCCTTATATTGGCGATCCGGTGGGATCAATAATAGTGGAAATCCTTCAAGTGTGAAGGCGGGGATGTAGAGCGTGGCTCGAACCTCGGAAACATATACTTGTGTTTGCGTTTGCTCGAATTTTCTCTAAACTCAAACTCCTTTATTTCTTACACTACTTATTGTGTTTATTGCTAGTCTTTTAATTTGAGCAATTTGTTAGTAGAATTTTTAATTCCGCATTGTTGCCATATTTCATATAGCCATCACCTATTCACCCCCCCTCTAGGTGATTTCAAAGTCCGCGTCTGGATAAGCACAGAGCTTATGAGGCTCGCGTTTCTAAGGCCTTACCTCACAGGTGCGACGTTCAACAACGCGAAGTCCGCGTCTCTTCTTAGAGATACAAGACCCGCGTCTCTATGCCAGAATGTGGGACTCATGAAGTTCGCGTCTCTCAAGTAACGCCAGACAAAACGTGAGAGCTGTATTTGTTTTACAAAATGTGAACTCCACTTCTCTGAACCCTGAGCCCCTGAGACTTGCGTTTCGGAGTTGCGATGTAAGGTTAACATTCGTTCTCTGACGGCTAGGGTCAGAAGGAAGCTGAAAGGTCCTAGTCCTCAGAGACTCGAGGCTGGACTTTTCGATCCCCCTCCGACGGATCTAAGAGATTACTTGATAAAGAAGAGGAGCGTTCATCAAATCACTCCACTATGCTGTGTGAACGGCTCATCACAGCGATGCTCTCTGTATGCCATTGCAAACAGTTGGTATGTAAATGGTTATTATCTACGTTAATTTCTCGCTCGTCCAAAAGGCGTCGCTTCCACATAAGGATAACTTTCTTCGATGCAGAGTACCCTGAAGTTACTGCGAACGTGATGGGTCAAAGCACTACGCCAAGCAAGACTAAGGAGAATCAGCCAACAGTCAGCTCTCATGAGTCTGACACCAAACTGGAAGGAGTGTACTGGCATACTCGCACTCGAACTAGCGTAAGAGGCCCAGTGGACTATGTGCCCTAACCCGGGGCATTGAAGTAAGTATGTCACACTCTACCATCGCAGAAACATGGTCCTCGAACTCTTCTGTAGAGAAAGAAACCTTCGCATATATGATAAGCACTCCTGCAGAAATGACCAGGCGCTTTGAATAGCAAGCCCAGGCCTAAGGAGAAACTAGATATGATTCGTGCTCAACAAGAATCTATCGACAGCCTTAAGCAGATTCTTTCGCAATTGCTTAAGGAGCAATTGCTTGAGGATAAAAGAAGAAGCCTAAGGCAAAGATTCTTTCCAAGAAGTCCAAAGGCAAACAGAAGGAAGGGGAAAGCTCGTATTCTGCACATACTGAGGAGGAGGAGCATTCCAACTCTGAGTCATCCAAGCCTCCATTCGAAGAGGGAGGTAATTCAGAGAATAGGAGCACTCATTCCAAATGATGATTAAACTAGAATAGCATCTTGAAGCCCTCGCCAGTCGGAAAGGCCTACAAGAAGCAGGAGTGTTCCAGCCGTACTCGGCTGAGTGAGATCTTGTACCGACTCTTCAGGCCTTCGATGGCAAAGGGTTACCGAACTAGAACATATACTACTTTAAGTCTTAGACAGGGAATGTAGTATCAAATAATGCTATCCTGGCATGTTAGTTCTGAAATACACCTAGGGGGTGAATATGTGTTTTTCTAATCAAATACAATTTTAAAACTACTTATGATGATTATACAAATGGTTACTCAAAATAAGAATTGAAGCCGAATTTTTCGTGAAGGGCTCTATAACTTCTCCTCTTTGATTTCTCTAAATAATGACTTGAGGTGCTTAATTGTCTCTTTGTTGAGATGAGTATAGACTGATAATGAAATTGATGGGATGAAAGCAATTATAAAATGCAAGATAAATCATTATACAAGTATGAAAAATGAAAAATAATAGAGAACAAGACACAAGCAATCGCTAACACAAAGGAAGTTGTCCTGAGGTTCGATCCACTACTTTACATCCCCGTCTTCACCACTATGAAGGATTCCACTATCCTCTAAGGGATTTTCTACAAAGGAACCTTACACAAAAGAATTACAATTTGGTCTATACAACACCGGTGTACACAACTCAACCAACTCAACCCTTTTCACAAGAGATAGCACAAAGCCAATTAAGGTTGCAAAGCACTTGGTGATCTAACAAGATCACAAACACTCTCTCTTATACTTTCCTGTAGAGTGGAATATGAAGTGTTGCTCAAGAAGTTAAGTAAGAGATGAAATTTAGTTAGAAAGAACAAAAGAGTTTTAAAATAAACTAAAAATAGTTTTGGAAAGAAAGAACTTTGCGATTGAAAGCTAGAAAAACATTTCTCTTTAGAAACAAACTTGTAAACTTGTGTATTTTTCTTGTCTAAAATCAAAACCCATATATATAGGCAATGAATAAATATTATTTATAAATTATACCAGGTTATTTGGGGTGTGTTTAGACACTTGAAAATCAAAAATGCCCATTGGAATCCACTAAAAACAAACAGATTCAAAAACTAGCTATTATGGCCATCTGACAGTCTGTCGGTCGACCAGCGGGTCGACCGACAGGTCATCCAAAAAAGAGCCATTGGCTTTGGTCAACCGGGCGGTCGACCACTTGGTATTTTAAAAAGAGAAATTTAAACTGTCGGTCAGCCGGGTTGGTCGACTGATCCCAACCGAGAGTTAGGGTCTCTCAGTCGGTCGACCGCAAGGGTTAGCGGTCGGTCGACCGTGTCAATCGCAACAACATGCACAAACGTGCAAGCCCCTTATCCAAAGGCCCGGTCAACCAGGCGGTCGACCGTTCTGGTCTGCAATGGGCACCGATCGGCCGTTCTGGTCTAAAACAGTTTATATGTATGGATTTTGAATATTAAACAATTTTCAAAATATTTTATATTGGCTTAAGGGTAATGTAATAATGTATATGTGATGAAATACATGTTCTAAACTTGCTATAAAATTTTGAAAAAATTACGAGACATATATCAAAACCAAACATGCAAAATACCGATAGTATCAAAACTTGTATTTTCTAAAATCATGTATTTTGTGTGTAACTTCTTGAGCATTACTACTATATTTTATACTTTAACAAACTAATATCTTACAAAGACTTTAGGTGACTATAAGATTTTCAACCGAGCTTTTCCATTAGCGACGTTGAGTCCTTTGAGTTTTGATCCCGTGTTTGAGTCTTCTTGAGTCTCCAACAACTTCCTTTAGAGGAAAAAACTCTTTGAATCCTTAGAACCCTGAGATGAAGTTAAACATTTGAACTTGATTAGTACAAATAATCACATATGTTTTGTTATCATCAAAACCATAAAATCAGGTGATTATAACCTTCAGCCAACAATCTCCCCCTTTTTAATGATGACAAAACACGTGAGTTATTTAAGACAAAAGATATGAAAGATCTTGAAAAGCTTCCCTTCAAGTTATGTTATCTATCAAGTAGAAGAAAATATTATGACTTTAAATGGATTTGACAATATAAGCAAGTCACACATATATGCATATATAAAAAGGATATCAATATAGAACAATATGCATATTTAGCCTACCATCCCTCAACTAATATATAAGCATGGTAAAGAGAATAGATATATAATGCCAAAAATAACTTAATAACTCAAATGTCTCTCCCCTTTTTTATCATGCATCAAAAAGGGTAATGACATCAACATAAAAGAGATATTAATTTGAAAAAATACATAAAAAATTTGGAAATATTTTTAAACTTATGGATCCATAATACAAACATTTAACTCACTACAAATGAATGAAAATCTATTATAATCTAGTGGTTTAGTAAAAATGTCCGTAAGTTGAAATTTGGTGGGACATAATCAATTTCAATATCGCCTTTCACATAGTGATATCTAAGAAAGTGATGTCGAAGATCTAAGTGTTTGGTCTTGTTATATTGATTTGAATTTTTGGTCATATGAATGGTGCTAGTGTTATCACAAATATTTTAATATAGTCATAATGCAAATCATAATCAAGGAGAGTATATTTCATCCATAAGACTTGTACACAATAAGCCCCGGCCGCAACATACTCCATCTCGATGGTTGAGAGGGCTGCTGAATTTTGTTTCTTGGAAAACCATGAAACAAGATAATTTCCTATAAATTGACAAGTAACACTAATGCTCTTTTTATCCACTCTACAACCGACATAATCAGCATCCAAATAACTTGTCATGGAAAATTGTCCGATTTTTGGATATCAAAAACCTATTCCAATAGTGTTCTTAAGATATCTAATATGCGCTTTACCGCAATTAATTGAGACTCTTAAGGACAAGATTGAAATCTAGCACATAAACATACACTAAACATAATATCCAGCCTACTAGCCGTCAAATAAAGTAAACTACCAATCATGCTTCTATAAAGTTTAACGTTTACATTTATACCTTGTTCATCCTTGTCAAGCTTAGTAATAGTGGCCATGGGAGTTGTAACACCCCGCTCCCGGAATACGTACTTAGTGCGTATTCAGATTTTTCGATCGTATTTTTCGATTTACTTCCTGTATTTGTTTTGTATTATGAATTATTTATATGATCGTTTTGTATTAGATCCGGATTCACGGACTCGGAGTCAGCCCTAGTCTGAACCGAGGACCCGATCCTAGGGTATTACTCGATTTGGTCCTTCTAGTATTTAAATTTGACCGATTTCAGTTTTAAACATCATTTTCCAATATTTTAGATTTTCTGTGATTTTCTGGAATTTTCCTGAATTAAAATAAAAATCTTCAAAACCGGTGTCGACCAGTACCGCTGACCGATTCCTGGATTTTTAATTTACAAATGGAGCCAAATTTTGAGAAACCGCTTTCCCATATTTGTTTAGAATAATATTTACTATCTTAATTCATTTTTTGAGAATTTTCAGAATTTATCAGATTTCTGCCAGATTTGGTGTCGACCGATATTGGCGGCCGATTCCAGGATTTTTAATTTAAAAACTATAAAAAATTTCTTGAAACGAATTTCACCATGATTCTTAGAATAATATTCTTGATTTTTGAAAATTTTTGCGGGTCGTTCTGAGATACTTGATTTTCGGACGATTTCGGTATTTTTCCGAAAGTTTTCCACATCCGCAACTGAATCCCGGGAATCCGCCACTCTAATTATTTTTTTCTTTTTCTTCCAAGAAAATATCTTCCTTTTTTCATTTTCTTTTCCTTTTTCCATTTTCTTTCCTTCCTTTTCTTTCCACCAAATTCTCCAAACTTCTCCATTCTTCCATTATCTTCTACATCTTTCCTCCAAAAATATCTCCTCCACCAAAAATATCTTCTCCAAAATATCTCAAACTCCTCTCCCATCACCATGGCCGGTCAAAGAGCCACCTAACCCCTCACGCCATCTGGCTTTTGCCTCACCACTCGCCTGGAGAGTTCTATCTGACTCCCCTGGATCCTCATGTCCAGATCATGGAGCTTGGAGCGTGTGGATTCTCCCAGTTGCTGATCAGAGTGGCGCAGCTGAAGCGTGGATCTCCAGTAGACCATCTGAAGCTCTATCCTTCCAGGCCCCATGTGCGCCTCTCGAGTTTTCCTTTTGTAAACTCGTGAGTGCCTTTTATACTGTTCACTCTTGTACATCTCTTTGTATTCTCACAATTGCGCCTATCAGTGATGTAATATTCTTATAATATTTATCACCTCTGGTGATAACTTTGTAATTGTACTCATATGTTGGAATGTATAATGCACCACTTGCTTCCGTACTCAGATTCTTGCCTGTACTGATGCTTAGCGTATATACGTGAGGGTATTTCGGACCTGCGTATATACGTTGCAGTAACGTCTCTGTACCCGCAGGATCGGGGCGTTACAGGAGTCTTGCTTAATTTTGTATTTTCAAGTCCAAATCTCTTGATGAGTTCTCGTGTGTACTTGGCTTGATTTATGAAGATTCAATCACTCTTTTAATTGATTTGGAGACCAAGGAAGTGGTTTAGCTTTCCCATCATAGACATCTCAAACTCATTCTTCATATATGATTCAAATTCTTTACAAAGCTTTTTATTAGTAGATTCAAAAATAATATCATCAACATAAATTTGAACAATTAGGATATCACTATCTATATGCTTTATAAACAAAGTGGTATCAGCTTTCGTTTGAAATTAGAAAAGTTGAAAGTCTTTCATAGCAAGCTCTTAGAGCTTGTTTAAACCATATAAAACTTTATCAAGTTTGTACATAACATCCGTATGTGTAGGATCAACAAACCCAGGGAGTTGTTCAACATACACTTCCTCTTCTATAAAAATATTTAAAAACGCAGTTTTGACATCCATTTGAAAAAGTTTGAAATCTTTATAAGAGGCAAAGGCAAGTGTCATCCGTATGGCTTTAAGCCGTATTACGAGTGTAAAGGTTTCCTCAAAATTGATATCTTCGATTTGGGTGTAACCTTGTGCCACTAACCTAGTTTTATTTCTAATAACATTGCCCGAGTCATCCAATTTATTCTAAAAAATCTATTTAGTACCAATAGTTGGTCTATCATGGGGTCTAGGAATAAGATGCCAAACTTAGTTGCTCTCAAATTGATTGAGCTATTCTTGTATTGTGAGCAACTAATATGAATCGGCATCGGCTTGGAGGATGTTTTTTGGCTCAATGTGTGAAATAAAAGCAAAATGCTTACATAAATCATGGAGTATGAATCAAGTAGTTACCCCCTTGGATACATCAACTATGATGAGGTCCTTAGGATGATTTGAAGTAAATCTCCAATCCTTTAGAAGTGGTTGTGTTGGCTCCACTTTATCCTCTTAAACTTCACATTGTACATCAATTTTTGGCTTTTCTTCTTCTATAGATGAGTCCTTCAAAGTTATCTTCTCCATGTCTTCGCCTAAGGAATCAATCTCTACTACATTTTTCACAAAAGCATTAGATTTCTCAAACTTGACATGTATAGATTCTTTAATAGTCAAAGTATATCTATTAAAGACTCTATATGCTTTACTAGTGTTTAAATACCTAACAAATATGGCTTGATAAGATTTGGCATCAAATTTTCCTAAATTATTTTTAGTATTTAAAACAAAGTATTTACAACTAAAAACTTTAAAGTAAGAAACATTAGGCTTTCTCATATAGTAAATTTCAAATAAAGTTTTAGAAGTATTTTAACAAAAATATATTCTATTTGAGATGTAACATGATGTGTTTATGGCCTCGGCCCATATGTATTGAGGGAGTCGGTATTCATTTATCATTGTCCTAACCATTTCTTGAAGAGTATGATTCTTCTGTTCAATAACTCCATTTTGTTGTGGAGTTCTAGAACATGATAGTTCATGTTTGATTTCATGTTCTTCACAATTGGTGATAAAGGAGTGGTTATGAATTCACCACCTCGATCACTTCTTATACATAAAATCAGAATTTTTTCTTTTTCAACTCTTTTTCTAAACACTCGAAAATGTGAAAAGGCTTGATCTTTGTTCTCTAAAAAGAAAACCATGTAAAATGAGAAAAATCATTAAATAAAATAAAGACAAAATGATTTTTACTTAGACTTTTAGCTTTAGTAGGACCAAACAAATCCATGTGAATTAATTTCAAGGGTCTTGATGTCATGATATCCTTGATTGTTTTGAAAGAGGACTTGGTTTATTTTTCAATTTGGTACGCATCGCAAATGCGGTCCTTCTCAAATTTCAAACAAGAAAAACCTTTCACCACTTCCTTATTGTTGATTTTAGATAGATGGTCAAATGGAACATGACCTAGTCTCCTATGCCAAAACCAAGAGTCTTCATTAAAGGTATTTAAACATGTAGCATTGAATTGTAAATTTGACATATCTATTATGTACACATTATTTTCACAAAAATCAGAAAGTACACATGCATTAGTTTATCTATCTAAAACATTGCAAGCTAAATCATCAAAAATCACTTTGAAACCTCTATCACAAAGTTGACTAATACTGAAGAGGTTATGTTTGAGACAGTCAACTAAAATTACATTTTCAATTAAGGGAGATAAGATGATTTTAATGTTACCTATACCGATAATTTTTCTTTTGGAATCATCTCCGAAGATGATGGTGCCACCTTCATGGTACCTTGATAAGCTTGCAAAATTGTTGATATCCTATGTCATATGCTTAAGCAACCGCTATCAAGTACCACCGTGCCCTACGTCTTGGAGCCTTGGTGTGTACCTATTTCAAGTAATAAATTGGTTGATTTTGGTACCCGCATTTTCTTCGGTCATTTAATATTAGCATTTCGAACCCAAATGTGATCATTAGAAGTATTTATTTTATCAAAGTAAAATTTGGTTAAATGACCTTTTCGGCCACAATAAGTGCATGAATAAACTCTTCCATAAATAAAGATATGATGGGAGTGTGGGGTGTGAACATGCTTGTTGTGTGTAGTGTGTCTAACATGATGTGTATGTATATGTTATGATTTAAGAGTGTGGGTATGTGTGGTATGATGAGCATGTGTAATATAGACATGTTTCTTTGGAGTATGTTTCTTAGGAAACATTGCCTCCAACCTAAGTTTATCAAACTCACATTTTTTTAACACATCTCCTAAAGAATTAATTTTATCTTTTAAATAGAAATCTCATTTTTATCAACTAATGAAAAATTTTGCTTTACATGAGATTTTATATGCATCAAATCTTTTTGTGTGGATAAGAGTGTGGAAGATAAATCATCTTTTTCTTTAAAAAGAATAATAATTTTTTTTGAAGGGTTTTATTTTTATTTTTCATTTTTAAATACTCTTTTTAAGAAAATCATAGTTGTTAGATAATTCTTCAAAAGTCTCACCCAATTCATCTATTGTTAATTCACAATCATCAAGTGAGAGTTCAGATGTTACCTTAAGTGTGTTATTATTAGCCATGAAACACATATGGGCTATATCCACTTCTTCATCGGTTTCATTCTCTGAGTCCTACGTAGCCTTAAGAGCCCTCTGTTTGTAGGGCATCTTGGAGGTTGAAGGTTTACTTTTGGTCCTCGGACAATCCGCAACCATGTGGCCCAGCTTCCGGCGATTGAAACATATGACCTTCTTATCTTCTTTCCCTTACCATCTTCTTCTATTGTTAAAATTGATCTTGTTGTACACCCTCCTTACTTTTTTTACTAGTAGGGAGAATTCTTCATCATCCTCTTCTTCATCATCATCGTTGATTGCACACATTTATTGCATTATTCTTTATTATATTTTCACATTTATCATGTAATAAATCTGCTACATTCTTATCTTAAATGTTAATTTTGCAGAAGATAATCAGGGGGAGAAAGAGGATGAAATCAAATAAATATCAGTTAAATTCAAATTTAAGTAGATCTATTTGGTTAGAGGAGGATGATCCCAAATCCAGTTAGTTAAATTCAGTTTTTGGTGAATCAAGTGGTTAAAGCTAAAGATCAACCGAGAATAACGTAAAATACAGAGTTTAAATCCAAAGGGATAAATGGATAGAGAGAAGATCAATGGATGAGATGAAATAATTTTGACTCAGATTCTGACGGGATACATTTTAGTATTTGAATCATATCTTTCACTACCAAAATTTAAATCTGATGATTCAAGATGATCCAAAAAGAAGACTTAAAGTTCTTCAACGTTTAAGTTGATCACTGTTTCTAATTCTGTCATTTAATAAGTTATATTTAACAATCAATACGCTAATAAGATGTAGATCAGAACTGAATATCTACATCAAATCAAGTTTGTAGATAAGGGGAGGATTCAAATTCAGAAATAGTCAGTTCCCCTTATCTTTAGACTCATTTTATTATCCATTTCTATTCTATAAGTACCCCACACATTAGAGACAGAGGAGCGACCAAGCAGAGATAGATTTTAGGCTAGTTTTTCATTTTTTTTAGTGTAGGTTTCTATTTTCTTTTTATGTAATTTTTTTATTTCTTTGTAAGCATAGGTTAGACTGAAATTCATGTAAGTAAGAGAGAAACTTATGTTGAGAGTGACACCGATGTAACCTCCTCCTTTCTTTCATCGTTTCTACAAGTAATTAAAGGTAACATCTTCATGCTTTGTTCATATGTTCCTCTTCTATTTCTATTTTTTCTCTTTTTGTTTTGATGAATGTCCAAGTGAACCTAGAAGCATCAATATAGCCATGTTTCTGTGAGTGCCACCGATATTTCATGATGTTGTTCTCCTCCTAAAGATTCCGTATCATTTCATTCTTATTCATCTTGATGATGTAATGCGAATGGGGACTGAGCTCGATCTTATGGGTTATATGTTGATCGCCTCCGAAGCAAGGTAAAATATGCAGGGTTCAAGGTAAGTATTTAACCAGAGGAGATAAGTATTTCTTTTAGGTTTTTCTTTCTTTTCGTTTAACTTTTAGTTTAGTCATCAACACCACATCTACCAACTCTTTTTCACTCTTTTCAATTTCTTTGTATATATCCATTTTCCATTTTCTCCACCTTCTCAACCTACCACTTTCTTCCTAATTTAACTGTAACTCCATTTTTCTCTTTTATTTTAAGAAGCTAAAGAAGAATTTTAACAATTAATTGTAGCATAAAAGAGAACTTATTAAAGAAGCTTTCATCGCTAGTCCCTCCTTGTGGATCACGACCCAAATAGTCACTTGCTATCGCGTTAGTATTGAGAACTTACACTCTTTATTCTAAGTTCTGAAATTCTGTATTTTTGTGTGCAGGTTTTATCTCAATCAAATTTTAGCGTCGTTGCCGGGGATCAAACTCGGGTCACCCGCGTGACAGGCGGGAACATTGCAAGAGCATTGCATAGCCACATAAAAAATTTGTTCGGAAGGAGGAATTGAATTGAGCAAGAGTTCAGAGTAAACCGTTTAAGTCCTTGTGCTGATGTTCAAACTCTGAATATGTCTGCAGAATTACTTTACTCCTTCAAATTATCGTATGTAGCAAAAGCTATAACGGGTCATATTCGCAGGGAGGGCTAGTGATGGAAGCGTTTATAGTTTTTTATGTTGAAGTTTTTGAGAAGAAAAACGAAGGTTCTTCTTTGTTCAAAATCAAAAAACAAAACAAAGTGGAAAGAAAGTGAAGAATATTTGTAGTGTTTTAAGGAAAAGAAAAATAGAAGCGAGTAAAATGGAATAAAAATGGTGAAGTTGGAAAAAGAGAAAGTTTTAGAAAAGAGTTTTAAATTCGATGGAGAGAAAACCATGACTAACTAACATTCTACACTACTAACTTACTAATCTCGTTGGGTGACTTGTGCCTCATGTAGATTCATTGGTAATTGTTCATCTTGTTTTGGCAAGTCATTAAGATGCTTCAAATTGTGGATATGTTCTCATTTAGCTTGGCTAGGTGGCCTCCTCGGATCATTAGCTCTCAATAGGTTCACAATAATGGAACATAGGTATTCACACTTTAGGTATGCTTAATAAGAATGTAAGATTCGTTAAATCATCAAAGCTATAACAAGCTAGTATGAAATAAGAAGCTAGTACAATAAGTGTTAGCATACGAAAATGATCCATCTTCATGTTCCATTAAGGCACTTGTTAAAAAAACAAGGCTCTAAATGAGGCACACATGAATCATATGGAGGGGATAACAAAGCCTTCACTAAGAATAGAAACAATACTCATCTTCATTGGGAATAAAAAGACTTGTTAGATACAAGACTAGAAATGTAAACATCCAATGATTCATATGCGTTAGCATCACCCAAGAGTTAATAGTTAGTAGTTTTAGAAGTTAGTTAGTCATGTTAGGGGATTAGTTTGCCATAGAAAAGAAAAGTAAGAAAGAAGACATGGTAAAATAAGTGCAAGAAAGTAAAGAGCTTTGAAAGTAAATGCAATAGAGCAAGAAAATTTAAGGAAGAAAAGCTTGAGCCTTTATTTTTGAATTGACACTTTTTCAATTATAGAGATCTCTCTCACCCTCTCTCTCTTTTCTAGATCTAAAAGGAGAAAATGAAAAATTACACAAGGAAACTAAGAGAGAACTAAAGAACTCCTAACTATTTTCCTAAAACAAAATGCTATTCTCTTCTCATTTTACAGAGCCCCTGGGGGTCCTTTTATAGGCCTCAAGAGCTGATCGCGACCCATATTAGCCATAGGATCAATCGCTTGATCAACGACCAGGGACGCGGCAGCATCTTGGCCGTTGCGCCATCGATCGCTCTGACATTCTGTTATGGTACAGTGCCCAGCTGGAGCTTCTAGAAGTCGGGGAATATGCCTTGGTCGTTCCAGAATTGGGCTTCCTTGATGTGGGCTCCTTAAAACATTTTTAATTCCTTAAAAAATCTAAAATTTGGGCCTTCTTCGCCATTAAAGATTGGACCTGAAAAATAAGAGAGAGAGAGAAACATTACAAATCCTATTTTTATTAATAAAATGCATGGTGATGTGATATAAAATGATGCAAAATGAACTCCAATCACACCCCCATACCTAGATTTTGCTCGTCCCCGAGCAAAATAAGCAAAGAAAAAGAGAAAACCATAACTAAATTATTATACCACTTTCATAGGTGACACGATTGCACTAAGGTCGTGCAACAAGCTGTTAAATCTCTAGATTATCCTAGAGGAGGAATGTTGTCTCCTGAGGATTTTCAGCGAATTGCACCCACAAAATTCAAAGAAAAAGAAAAATGTTAGTGTTTTACCAAAAAAGAAAAGGAAGAAAAAAGTTTATGATCTATTTTTTTTTAAGAATTTAGGTGATCTTTCGGTTTCAGGTTGCCCTAAACTTTTCTTTCTTATTGTAAGCCTCCATTCGAAGTTTCGTCTTCAACTTAGGTTAAGTTTTCAAAATAGAGAGAGCTAGATTTTGTATCAAGCCTAACATATATACATTTATATGTATGGGGAATTGTTCTTAGACTATGATACATTTATTTATATATATATTTTTATTAATTTTTTCTATTTTTATTTATTTATATATATTTACATTTATCTATTCCCTTAGCTTCATTAGGCTTTCTAGTTCACCCATGTTGCGAGCCTTTTACCAATGACTCCCAGACCAGACGGTCTTAGGACACACAGATGAGGATACATCCCTAAGGTTCAAGGACTCGAGTAAACTAGGCCACGAAGGCTAAGGACTCAACCACCTTTAGGCGTGACTGGTTATGCCTCTTAAGGCACAACTAAGCAGCTTAATTGGTGATCAAGTTTTTATTAATTTCTAACACATTTATTTTTCTATATATATATTTTTTCGTTTTTTTATATATATAAATAAAGTTACTAAGTCCTTGATTAATCCCTCAACATGTAAATGTACATAGTGCTTAGGAAAAATTTAAAATCTAATTATTTTTCTATTCTTTTCTTCCTTAACCTAAAGAACCAACAATACTTCTTATTTTGACTTATATCAAGAAATCCTAGTTTAGAATTTCCCTAATTCCTAAGATCAAGTTAATTCTTTTTTAAAATGGATCATAGAAAATATTTTTCTCTTTTTTATATATATATTTTTAAGAAAAGAAAAATCTAAGAAAATCCTAGAAAATCAAAATCTAAGTTAGTTCTAAAAACTCCTAAAAACGAAAAAAATCTATGTTAGTATCTACCCCCCATGCCAATCTCATGCATTGTCCCCAATGTATGCAAGTAAAATATATGCATGAAATAGGTAAAGAAAATATATCACCCCCTCCTTCGGCTCAGACCAGCGGTGGTGCTGGGTCCGGCCGGCTGCGATCGCCGCAAACCCTCCTCTATGCGGTCTAGGCGAGTGGTCTGCTCCTCTACCTGTTTCCTTAGTCTAACTTGCCCCTTAAAAATTTTCTTCTTGCCTCTCCAAATGGTAGACACGAAGGCTCTCGAATCAGTGGGTGGGTCCTGCTGCCAAAAGGTCGGGTCATCATCATCCTCCAAGAGTTCCTCCGAAGAGGACTCAGCTGGGGAATCTTCGGGCTGGACACTAGGGGTCCAGACAGCATGGAGACAACTGTTATAAGCACTTGTTGCCCTCTCTAGTACAACAAATACTCTATCATAAGAATCGAAGACAGCGTCTGGTATGAAGTTCTTACACAGACGAGTTACCAATATTGGATGCGAGTATTTGGCACCATGTGTGCACGAGGAGTTGGTGATGTGACAGTGAAAGATGATCATGTTGATGCAAGCGTTGTGCTATCTAGTCATAAGATCGTGAATAATCTGCAACATCGGCCTATTAAAAGAGGTAGTGTGGTCAAGGCCAAGGATATTGCGTTGGATCCAGCGTCCAACACAATGTATGTTACGAAAAGTAGTATTGGCTTTGAGCCCTCTATCCTGTTCAATGCAGCGAGCCCCCATTATAGTCATGTACTCAATTAAAGGCAGGGGTCGCTATGGTGTGGGTTGCTGGGGACTTGCGTGTAATCCTCCAACATGTCAACAGTGACAATAATGTCCCCAGTAGCCAAGTGTAACGTGAATTGGTGGTTTTCAAAGTCAATTGAGGCTTGATCAATATGTGCATAAAAGTGCTTGATAAGCTCTAGGCAATAGTAGGCCTCATGGTCAGAATTATCATACACCAACGTATACCAATTCTATTCCCTTATCCTATCCAAAAATATATGGCCATAACTATGAACATCGCTAAAGAGTTTAGAAAAATCTTTCTCAGTAAATATTGAAGGTGCCATGGCTGAAAATACGAAGGAAAGGAGAGTAAATCGCAAACCTCACCCCGACTATGTGGGGGGAAAACGAAATCGGATTGCAGAGAGCAATCGATAGGGGGAACAGTAGATCGAGTTATAGATCTGAGATCTACAGGAAGCAACGACCATAGGAAAATTTGGCGGCACTCTGGACTCCTCAAGCTGGCCGCGGATGCGCGACAGGGGTTGTGGAAACACGGCGGAAATAGGGTTCCAGGGGCTGAAAAAAATTTGGGTGGCGGCACTCTGAACTCTCCCTTTCAGATCTAATCTCAGGCTTTAGGGTAGAGAACAGGAGAGGGGTAGGAGGGTTTTTATAGGGGCCTGAGAAGGGTAGGTTTCCGTATTTGCCCCTAGGAAAAAAATGAAAATTGCTAACCTAGGGTTAATTTCTGGTTATTATTGATGAAAATGAGTATATATAGGGGAGAAAACCTGGGTGCTATTTAGCACTTAGGTCCATTATTTTATTTTTGTTTTCTTTTTTTCTTATATTTATTTTATTTATATATTTTTTTATTTTTTATTTTATTTATTATTTAATTATCTATTTTTTAATATATTTTTTTCTTTGATTTATTTTACAAGGTAGGTCCCAAAAAGATTTACAAGGAACATCGGGGGAAATTGTAAGAAGGGCCAGGTCACATGTAGACTGGGTTGCAAAGACCAGTTCAAGAATATCATGTGACTCTGACTCCGTGGTGTAAAATGGTTTTAGTTGTTGGCCATTGACTTTGAACATGCTACCATTCTTGGGATCTAAAATCTCAATCACACCATGAGGGAAAAGGTTTGTACAATATATGGTCTTGACCACCTGATTTTCAACTTACCAAGGAAAAGGTGGAGTCTGGAGTTGTACAACAGAACTTTTTATTTGGGGACAAAATTCTTCCTATTAATGGATTTTTCATGGAAGAGTTTAGTTCTGTGTTTAGAGATCCGGGCACTATCATATGCATCATTTCTTATCTCTTCCAGCTCAGAAATTTGCAACTTCCTTAAGTCACCGACTTTCTTTAGGTCAAAGTTTAATTGTTTGATTACCCACATCGCATGGTGATCAAGCTCCATGGGCAAATAACATGGCTTCCCAAATATAACTCGATATGGAGACATACTGAGGACAGTCTTGTAGGCGGTCCGATAAGCCCATAAGGCATCAACAAGTTTGACGGACTAGTCCTTATGATTCTATCCTACAGTTTTCTCCAATATCATTTTTATTTGTATGTTTGTAACTTTCACTTGCCCGTTTGTCTGAGGGTGGTAAGCCGTGGATAATTTATGAGAAATGGAGCATTTCCGCATTAGGGCTTCAAAAGCCCGGTTGCAGAAACGACTCCCATTGTCATTGATTATCGCACAGGGGGCTCCAAAGCGCGAAATGATATTTTCTCTTAAGAATTTAATGACAACTTGGTTGTCATTTGTTCTGGTTGGAACAGTTTTAGCCCACTTTGAAACATAGTCTACATCTACCAAAATGAATTGGTTGCTGTAAGACATAGGATAGGGTCCCATGAAATTAATGCCCTATAAATCAAAAATTTCTACTTCCAAGATTGGTGTAAGGGGCATCATGTCTCTGCGTGTTATTCGACTTGTCATTTGACATTTGGCACAGAGTTTGCAAAAAGTATGAGCATCCTTGAAGAGAGTGGGCAAGTAGAAACCACTCTGAAGGATTTTCTCTGCAGTCTTTCGTGAACCAAAGTGTCCACCATAAGCTAACTCGTGACAAAATGTCAAAACGCTCTGATATTCATCCTTAGGAAGATACCTTCTAATTATCTGGTCAGGGCACTATTTGAATAAATACGGTTTATCCTAAAAGAAAAACCGTAATTGTGTCATAAAGCGCTGCTTGTCTTGACCTGACCAATTTGAAGGTATTCGCCCTCTTGCAAGGTAGTTTGCTATGTCGGCATACCAGGGCTCTTTATACATTGTGAAGATGTGTTCATCAGGAAAATTTTCATTGAGCGGTATCGTATTAGTAGGTGCAATGGGAATCCTTGAAAGGTGATTAGCCATCACATTTTCAACGCCCTTTTCATCTTTTATTTCTAAGTCAAACGCTTGCAAAAGAAGTATCCATCGAAAAAGATTAGCTTTTGCATCAGGTATCTGAGGGCGGAGTGATCGGTGAAAATTGTTGTCATAGACCCTAGTAGGTACTGACAAAATTTCTCCAACGCAAACACAACTGTTAAAATTCCTTTTCAGTTGTTGTGTCGTTGAGTTGGGCCTCGTTGAGCGTCCTACTAACATAATAAATCACATGTTTCCTGTTATTAATACGCTATCCTAGAACGGCGCCTATGGCATAATCGGAGGCGTCACACAAGATTTCAAAGGGCCTAGTCCAATCAGGCGCTGAGATTATTGGTGCCGAGACAAGTCTTTGCTTTAGCTCCTCCCAAGCTTGTAGACATTCTTTTTTAAAATTGAAGGGCACATCTTTTCCTAACAGATTAGTTAAAGGTCTAGAAATTTTTCTAAACTCCTTAATAAATCTTCTATAGAAGCCGCGTGCCCTAAAAATGATCTAATGTCTTTTAGGCTTTTTGGTTCAGGGAGTTTTTCTATCACCTCCACCTTTGATTTATCAACCTCAATTCCTCTATTTGAAATTTCGTGCGCCAGAATAATTCCTTGCTTGAATATGAAATGACACTTCTCCCAGTTGAGTGTCAAGTTTTGCTCCATGCATCTTTACAAAACTAGTTCAGATGATGCAGGCACTGGTCAAAGGAATCACCATATAAAGAGAAATCATCCATAAAAATTCCGAGAAATTTTTCCACCATGTCTGAAAAGAGACCAAGTATACAACGTTGGAACGTTGCAATATTGCATAGACTAAAGGGCGGGATGGTAAGTTATTCTCTTTTTAGATTTACATTTTTGGTTAACTTTCTTCTTTGTTCTTGGTGTACAGGTTTAACAATAAGAAAATTTTTGCTGCAGTGGATATATAAGTGGCCCTGGACTCTGCTCTAGAAAGCAGAGCCTAGAAGCGCTCAAATTTACTACATTCCAGTGGCAATCTGAGTGAATTACTAACTTATATTTTTGCAGGTTGGCTTAATTGCAAAGCTAAAATTTTGTAGCTATTTATTTTCTTATTTGTCTCACTGTACATACTTTCTAACCTCAACAGTAAAATGATACTTGTTAAATGTTATAAACGGTTTAGACTTTGCATTTAGGTACGTTTTTAATTCATTTATATTTTACATTACTATTGAAGAGTGCTGAAGCAAAAGGTAAGTATGCATAGCATATAGTTTAGAAAACATTCTTAAGTGATTATTTTCTTGTTGAATGTTACTTTTCTATATCCTGCACACTTTGCACAATCAATTTTAAAGGCTTGTCCTATAAACAAGATAAGGTGGGGAAGTCATTACCCTCCCTTAGCCCACAAATAATCTCCTCACTAACTAACCCAAACCTAACTAAAACTGAGTAGACATTAGCCTTAGGGATATCTCAGACTCAATAGGAGACTAACCTAAGGGGAAAGTTGATTAGAATTTGACTCTTGCCAAATCGGTGTCAAAGGTTGGAGATTGAGGGGCGAAACCCTGAAAGTTGGTGGTTTATCATAATTAGGCCCGTTGCTTAGGTACGGATACCTCCTACTGATTTTTCCCCTACCTGGCCGATTAACTTGTGGTCAGATTCGCAATATACCCCTTGTGGACAGTCAACCAGTTAGGAGTCGTCTAAGTTTAAGGTTTACCCTAACTTAGATTAGATTTTTTTTCTTTTTGTTTGTTTATTTGTTTGTTTCTCATTTTTTGATTTTGATAATTCTTATGTAATATGGCTTATAACAATAATTTTTTTAATTTTAATGGTAATCCATATTCACCCCATTTGACTCGGATAATTCCAATCAGATTTTTTACAATATGAACCAACCAAATACACCGGGTTAGACTTATCCAAATCAATATAACACATGCCCCCATCTTATGACCATAATTTCTAAAATAATCTCAACTCTTCACAGAGTCAATGGGGATTCACCTTCCATGAGTACAATTTTCAACCAACTTGTCCTCCTTATCTTCCTTGTCCACAATTTTCACAATATTCATTCCCTGATTTTGCTTCCTATACTCCTTTTCTAGACCAACCTATTGAATAAAAACCGAGCAAGAAAAGAGTATAAAAGCCATGTAGGAGGGCGAACGAAAATTTCAGGTCTCCCCAATTCCATAATATTTCCAAGATTCATACTCAGTTCCACCAGTTTAAAATAGAAAACCATCAATTTTGAAAATGAGTATGCGTGAGTCCGAGCAACAATCACAAAATCTGATGAACTCACGATTTTACCACAAATTTCAAAACAAAACTTCATCTTTTCAAGTCCAATCGCAGCAAAACGATAAACCAATCGACTATGAAAAGCTGCTTGAAGTCATGACTCAGGCTCAAACCACTCATAATCATGACATAGATATAATGGTCAAAACTCTCCATTCCTACCTTTTGACCATTCCTGATGTCACTAACCATTCTGTTAGAGCCAAAGAATCATGTTGTTTTAGAAAACAAGATTCCATTTCTGCACACCTATTTGAACTTGTCTAAACTCTAAATTTTAAAAACCACATTGACATTTTGGCAAGTTATCCCTTTCCTGAATTGAACTTGAGAATGAATATGATCTTGAGCCTCAACTTAGTAATTCAATTCTACTTCCTTATTCAATAATGACTCCGGTGTCTTCACCTAATTTCAATCCTTCTCCAGAGTCCACATTGGATCCTGTGCCTGTCCATCAGGAAATTGAATCACGAATCTTTTATGATCATCATATTAAACTTGACCAATTTCATACTTTTGAAAGTCCTATTGACAAATTGGTAAGTTCTCATTTTTACAAAATTGAACTCAATGAGGAATGTGACCTCGAGTCTCAAATTTATGATCCAGTTTAAATTTCTGAATCAAATTGACTCCTGTTTTGCTACCTGATTTGAGCAATATTTTAGAGTCAGTTTTGATTCCCATACCTGACATTCTTAAACTTTAATCACCAATCTTAGAAAGTCACATTCCATTATGGGAAAATGAATGTGGATTTGAGTTTTAACTTCTTGATTTGGACCCACTTCCTGAACAAATTTTGACTCCTGAACCATTACTTGACTTCAGTAATTTTCCTGAGTTGATTATAGTTCATGCCTTCCTGATTTTAGATCAATCATTCTATCTTTTCATACTCCATTTTGGGACAGAGGTGTTGATAATTTAACTCTAAAATTAGTTTGATAATTTGGAAATTAGATGGGATAAAAATCTTAATAAAAATCATTCATATATATATCATTTTAGTGGGTTATATTAGAGAGGTTTCTAGTGAGCTCCTCTTAACTCCACGCAAATTAGATTGGGCTGCATTTCGTAGACCAATCAGACCACCACCGGAAGCACCACCTTAAGGTAATATTTTCCTTCCCTTTCTTCTTTTTCATGCATCTATGCATTAATTCATACATTTAGGACAATACATGAGATAGGTGTGGGGGAGGGTTCTAACATAACTTAAGTTTATTTTTATTATTAAAAAAACAAAATTTTTATAACTAACATTTTCTTCACTTTTAAAATTTTTTTAAAAATAGAAACAATATTTTGACATATTTTTTGTAAGAAATTAAGTCAATTTTAAGGAATAGGAGAATCATAATTAGGATTTTTTATACTTGGTCAAAATAAGATTATTTGTTTGATTCCAAGGTTAGAAAGAAAATTTGGAAAAGTAATTTAGTCTTGATTTTTACCTTGATGATATATGCATGCTTTATACACTTACACACTTAGGATTCAAAAATAAAGATTCTTATGCCTTATAAAGAAAGAAATAGAAAAAGAATAAATATATGTTTATAAAATTCTCTGATTAAGCTGGGTATTTGTGCCTCATAAAGCATAAGTATTCACGCCTAAAAGCGGTTCATATAATAAAATCCTTACCTTTGTGGCCTTATTTGCTCGAGTCCTTAAGTCCTTGGGGTATTTTCTCACCCGGTGCTCTAAGACCGTTTGGTTTGGAAGTCATCGATTAAAGGCTCGTTACGTGGGCAGATTAGAAAGCCTAATAGAACTAAGGAATAATATCACCAAAAATAAAACAAAAAGAAAATAATATCACCAAAATAAAATAAAAGAAAAGAAAATAAGGCATAAGAGTTGGAGTTAAAGAACCCAGAGTCAAAATTTCACGGTCATAAAGGTGCATATGATTTAGGATAAAATAATAGAGTAGATGAGAAATACAGTTTGACTTCATGCCTTGGTTGATAACAAGTTTTTGAATTAAGACTAAGCTTAAGAATGAAAAATTAATTTTCTCATAACTTATAAATTACTTGAACTTTTACAATAATACTTCAAATATTCTTCTTTTTCAAAATGCGTTTTCAAAATACTAACATTTTTTCTCTTTTTTATGGATTTTGTGGGTGTAATCCACTGAAAACCCTCACGAGACAAAACTCGTCCTATAGGGGGAACCTAGAGGTTTAACGGCTTGTTGCACATGCTCAGTGCAATTGCGCGACCTGCAAAAGTGATCTAATTATCTTTGATTTAGCTTTGTTGTCTTGATCGAGGACGAGCAAAAGATAGGTGTGGAGGTGCATTGCTCGAGAAATTACAACTTGGTCTACACAAGACCGGTGTGCACAACTCCACCAACTTAACCCACTACACAAAAGGTATCACAAAGCTAATTGAAGTTACAAAGCACTTGAAGATCTAATTAGATCACAAATGTTCTCTCTTACAACTTCCTATAGAGTGGAATATGAAGTGTTGCTCAAGAAGTTAAGTGAGAGATGAAATTAAGTTAGAAAGAATAGAGGAGTTTTAAAACCAACTGAAAATAGCTTTGAAAAGAAAGATTTTGGAGATTGAAAGCTAGAAAAACTTCTCTCTTTAAAACCAAACTTAAAAACTTGTAAACTTGCATATTTTTCTTGTCTAAAACCAAAATTCATGACCCATATATATAAGCAATGAGTAAATATTATTTATAAATCATACCAGGTCATTATGGGTGTGTTTAGACACTTGGAAACCAAAAATGCCCATTGGAATCCACTAAAAATAAAACAGATTCAAAAACTAGCCATTATGGCCATCTGGCAGCCTGTCGGTCGACCGGCCGGTTGACCGACTGGTCATCCAGAAAATTATCGTTGGCTTCACTCGACTGGGCGGTAGACCACTTGGTATTTTAAAAAGAGAAATTTAAACTGTCAGTCGACCAAGTCGGTCGACCGACCCCAACCGAGAGTTAAGGCTCTCAGTCGATCGACCGGTCGATCGACTATGAGGGTTAGCGGTGGACCAGTCTGTCGACCGATAGTGTGAACAAACGTGAATGCCCCTTGGCCAAAGGCCCGATCGACCGATCGACCGGGCGGTCGACCGTTTTGGCCTGAAACAGTTTATATGTATGGATTTTGAATATCAAACAATTTTCAAAATATTTTGTATTGGTTTAAGGGTAATGTAGAAACATATAGGTGAGGAAATACATGTTCTAAACTTGTTATAAAATTTTGAAAAAATTACGAGACATATATCAAAACCAAACATGCAAAATATCGATACAATTAAAACTTGTATTTTTTGAAATCATATATTTTGTGCGTATAACTTCTTGAGCATTACTACTTTATTCTATACTTTAACAAACTAATATCTTATAAGGCTCTAGCTGACTACAAGTCTTCAACTGGGCTTCTTCATTAGCGATGTTGAGTGCTTTGAGCTTTGATCCCGTGTTTGAGTCTTCTTGAGTCTCCAACACCTTCATTTAGAGGAAGAAAACTCATTGAATTCTTAGAACCCTGAGATAAGCTTAAACACTTGAACTTGATTAGTACAAATAATCACATATTTTTTGTTATCATTAAAACCATAAAACCGGGTGATTGTAACCTTGGGCCAACATATTCATTGGCACCCTGAAGGGGATCGCTTTTAAATGGTTCATGAAGCTCCCAGAAGGCTCCATCAAGAACTGAGGTGATCTGGAGAAGCTTTTCCTTCCACGCTTCTTTGAAGATGACTCAGAGATTACAATGCCAACTCTCTTGGAAACAATGCAACGGAAAGGAGAGTCAGTTAAAGTATTTGTAGAGAGATTTCAGAATAGGCACTCCGATGTCCTAGCGGTATGACCCAGGCCATCTTGGTGGAAACATGCCATTACAATTTGTAAACCTCACTCCTATCTCAGATAGGAGCAGCTAAAAGTCGTACCTAAAAGTAGTTGGTCCAGCAAGGCGAACAGGCAGAAGAGACTGTCACCAGGGTTAAGACAGAAGATAACAAGTCAAGACCTAAAAAGTTTACAAGGTGCGCGCCAGAAGCATCTTTCCAAACTAAAAGGAAGGACACACTGGCAACAGAGATAAAGTCTCCTTCTAAGCCCCAATCGACTAGAGGGGGTAGCTATTCAACCCAGCTACGAGCCAACAAGCAGTACTCTTTCAAGAACGAGCATGTAGATTCATTGTTCAAGTTACTCAACAAGAGCAGCAAACTGAAACTTCCTGAAGCTAGACGTCCTGAGGAGGTTGGCAAGACCGACAGCCCCAATTATTGCTTGTACCATAGGATGTTGGGGCACCTACCAAGAGCTATTACGTCTTCAAAGGCATTCTCTAAGCTTTGATTGATGCGGAGGTGCTCAAGCTCCATCTGGAGCAGGAAAAATGACAGCTAACATGACGTCATTCCCTCAGTTTAGGGTACAGCCTCCAACACCGGCCGGAGTATTTCACATCTCGAAAGGGGAGCTTAGGATGGTCAATATAGATCCACACTACCAGCGGGGTAAGGTCTCGTACCTGCTCTGACTCCTCAAGGAGAGATCATATGTGTTTATCCTGACCTCATGGAAGGCCAGCAGTGGATTACTATTACCAAAAGGAAGTCCAGAGGCAAAGCAAAAGCTTCACCTTGCAATGTGGCTGGTGCTTCCTCCCAGGAAGCGGAAACTGATGTTGCCTGGTGATTGATTCTGGGGAGGAGACAATCTTTCTTGCTATAGAGCCAAATGCACCGCTCGTGGTCGGGACTCATTCGGGTCAGTTGTACTTGAAGAAGTACAATGAAATGATGGCAAATCTGCTTAAACCCACCCTAGAGCCAACCAATCAATCCACGAAGCAACCCTTGGAGAAACAAAATGAGCTTTGGTGTGCTAAGGCTCTCTCAAAGGACAAAGCGGAAGGATCTTCGAGATCTTACCACTTTGATGTCTTGGCTCAACTGGCCAACATCTCGGCCAGAATCTTTCTTTATGGGCTCTTGAGACTATCAAAGTCAACAAGGGAAGCTCTGAGAGAAACTTTAGCTGATGCTGAGGTCTTCATGGCCCAGATTCCGGCTGAACCATAGGAAGAAGATGAAGAAAACTGCTTCCACGTCTCTCAACATGCCCCTTGCATAACTGATCGAAGGAAAACCGCACACAAAAAGTGTATGTTTTGAAATTAAGATTTAAAGTGTGTGTGCTTTGGCTTCCTCGATACTTCCGTTATAGCATAGAGGCTAAAACGAGTTGAATCCATAAGGACGGGAGGCGATAAAAGTTTTGCCGATTGATTCACGTGTGTGCTAAAAGTTCTTCAATGTTTGAAAGCATGGAAAGAGAGGTATGGTGAAACATGAAGAAGTGGGAAACATAGAAAAGAATATGTTTGTGATTTTTGGTATATCTAAAACAAAGTGAAAAAGAAAAAAACTCATGGCTACTAACTACTAATGACTCCACCAACATGCTAACTTCTTAGTGATAGTTGCCTCACATGTATCATTGGCCATCACTAGTCCTTGGTTCAAGAGTGATTCAAAGCATGACCCATATGTAACTCATCACAACCCAACTCAACAAAACAAGTGCAAGCTACACTTAAACCATCAAAACTAAAAGCAAGCATGAAGTAAAGTAATGTTAGCTTGTTAGAGAGTTAGGAAGTTAGAGTGTTAAATCCATCATCATAAGCCATCAATGGCTCTTGCAAGAGCAAGGCTAAGTAGAGGCTATTAGGTTCATGTGGATTATCAAATAAGAAGTTAGACTAGTTGGTGGTTAGTAGTTAGTTGCCATGGAGAAAAGACTAGCTAAACATGTAAAAGAAGTTAAATAGAAAACAAAGAGAGGTAAAAAGAGCACCTTTCACAGTCTGTCACCTTCTATTACAAGTACTCTTGCATTCCACTCATGTATTACTCTTTCTCCTAATACAAGATCTAAAATAAATAAAAAATACAAAGAGGAAGAAGAAGAACTAACCTAACCTAAACTAAACTACAACATGGAATGAAAAACTACCCTAAACTCTATATATCTCATGCTCTGGAACCCCAAGGGGGTATTTATAGGCATTAGGGGAACGGGGGGCCAGGAGGACAACCCCTGGCCTGAAGCCAGGCGCGCGTCGCGACCGTACGGCCACGGAAAGGCGGCTAGGGCCGCGTTCCCTAGCCGCGTTTCCGCGGCCGTGTGGTGGCCGCGCGCGCGGCGCTTCGAGCCTCGCGCGGTCCCGTCTGCCCCCTATCAGCTTTTGCTTCCGGTTTCTAGTTTTGGGCCCCTGGTTTTGACGAATCAGCTCTTCTAAGTCAATGGCTATGATATAGGCTTTTAATCACTAATTAAATAGTGATTTAGGGTCTTCTTCTTCATTGCACATCATGGACCTAGAATCAATTAAGCAAAGCTTTATTAGCAGAATTTTATACCAAATAAATATGCGGATGTAAGCTTTGGTGTGCCAAGGCTCTCTCAAAGGACAAAGCGGAAGGATCTTCGAGATCTTACCACTTTGATGTCTTGGCTCAACTGGCCAACATCCCGGCTAGGATCTTCCTTTATGGGCTCCTGAGACTATCAAAGTCAACAAGGGAAGCTCTGAGAGAAACTTTAGCTGATGCTGAGGTCTTCGTGGCCCAGATTCTGGCTGAACCATAGGAAGAAGATAAAGAAAACTGCTTCCACGTCTCTCAACATGCCCCTTGCATAACCTTCACTCCAGACGACATGTAGGTTAAAGGAAAACATTATAGGCTCCTGTACTTCACACGGTATATTGGATCATCTGAAGTGAGCCGTATTCAGGTGGAGCCAGGATCTGCATTGAGCATCTGTCCCACCGAGTCATGCATCACTTGGGAATCCTCACTCACCGATTGAGTGCCACTCAAACTATCATTTATGATTTCAATGCTAATGGTACGCGCCCAATGGAAAAGATTAAACTCAAATGTCAGATTGGGGACCTAAGATCCAAGGTGACATGTGATCGGGGGAAAACTGCTCACAAAAAGTGTATGTTTTGAAATTGATATTTAAAGTGTGTGCTTTGGCTTCCCCGATACCTCCGTTATAGCATAGAGGCTAAAACGAGTCAAATCTATAAGGACGGGAGGCGATAGAAGCTTACACAATATGTTCATGTGTATGTTAACGGTTTTTCAAAATTTTAAAGAATGAAAAGAAAGAAAAATAAAGAATGGAAAAAGGAAGAGTACGGTGAAATACCAAGAAGTGGGAAACATAGAAAAGAATGATTTTTATGGTTTATGATATTTCTAAAACAAAGTGAAAAAGAATGAAAACTCACGGCTACTAACTACTAATGACTCCACCAATATGCTAACCTCTTAGTGATAGTTGCCTCACATGTATCATTGGCCATCTGATAGGTAGTAAAAAGTGCATAATTATCATCACATTTACCATCATATTTTCCTATTTATTCTTTTATTATGCACTGTTACTAATGTTTTATTGTTTAATGTGTGTAGGCCTTGAGTAATTAAAAAATAAAGAAATAAAGCACAAGTGAAGCCGAAAAGCCCAAGAATCTCACAACCTCACATGCAAAATTAATTGTAGTAATTTAGAAGTTTCTACCTTATCTAACCTAATGTAAACTTGAATTTTAAAATCTAAGGGAGGAAGAGGAAGGATAAAATAGAACTCCTAATTGCTAAAAGGAGGAAGAAAAGGATAAGATGAACTTCTACTTAAACCTAGTTGCTTGCAATACAAAGATAAAAATAAAAGAGGAGAAAAGCTTAAAGATAAAGAATAAATCCTTTTATAAATTCGGATTTGTGATAACTTACTTCCCAAGTTAACTTGAGTTCTCAAGATAGAAGGTTTGAATACAAAATCCAGAAGGAGGAGCCCAGATGAACGAACCAGAAGAGGCCACGCAAGAAAGCGCGTGGCCATTGCGGCTATGGCCGCGTTTCTGCGGCCATTTAGATAAGTCTGGTTACAAGGTTTCGTGGGAGAGTTATACTGGGACTCTACTTCCTATATCTCCTATAAATACCCCTGCAGAGCAACGGAGAGGAGAAAGCCAGCGACTGAAGTTAGGGTTTTTCTTTAGATCTTTTTCTCTTTCCAAAATTCCTTGTATTTTCATTTTTGTTATTTGAAGAAGAATATTTTGAAGAAGTAGAGGAGCTTTGTAATTGGTCAGTGACATCCAATAAAAGGTTACTCATTCTTCTTTATAATTTATTTCAGTTTTTCTACTTAAATTAATTATTTTGTCTTCTTTTCATTTTCATGCAATTTTTCTTATTCAACATAAAAAATAAAAAAATAAAAAATGAATAACTAAATTAAACCTATAGTTTGCTAATCTCTCGATCAACCCTAGTTTAGTTTAAAAGGTGAATTGATTGACATCTATTATTGTTAGAAATCTTAGGATTAAAATGGTCTTCTTGAAGATGAATCGATGATTAGGTTTACTTTAATTCAGGTTGCAATTTTTAAATGATTCTTCATTGTTCATACTAAAAAACTTTGATAGCATAATTTTAAGTAAAAAAAAAACTTCTCTTATGTTATGCTTGGAAATTAGGATGAACGAATGTTTTGTTGGCCCAAAGGCCCATCACTCTAGTTTTGATGATGATTAACTCATATAGTTATAGTACTAATGATCTTGTGTTTATTTAGTCTCAGATTTGTGATCAAGATCTTAGTAGGTGTTTAGCTTCAACAAAGGATTTAAAGTCAAGTTTTGGAGCTAGTACGTGTTGATTCAAGAACTTGTGCATCAAGACCACATCAAGTACTCAAGAAGAGTCTAGCTCTTTGGATCAAAGTTTGGACCAAGTCAAGAAAGAGAAGAAGACTTCAAGTGAAGACCTTCAAGAGAAGACTTGTGTCTAGGTTTGTTTTTGTTAAGACTTTATTTCTAGTTAAAATGTAAAGGATAGAATAATTGATGGATTGCTCAAGTACATATACACACACACTTAAGATTTATTTGTGTTTTCATAAAAGAATTTACACTTTAGAAAAATACTATTTTGATTTTTAGAGTTTCATATATACATGTGTTTTAACCAAAACCACCTTAGTGCTTAATGTCAAAAACATAATATTTCATCATATATGTGTAGTGAATCATATCCATACACTCTATGCTTTAAAAATGTTTAAAATATCTTGTTTTTATATTTGGAGAAGTTTTGAAAAAATCGATTTGGAAAAATACAAATTTTGTTTCAAGCCAAAATTTCTAAGGTACAAAAATAGTTCAAAATGTTTGTAACATGTTTTGATTTTTATAGATGCATGTTTGTATATCAAAGTATTATACTGAATTTATTTTTGTAGATTTTTAGAGATTTTATGGGATTTTATTGAAGGTAAAATGACAAACTTTTAATCCCTAAAAAAAAAAAATACTGTTTTGGCTTCTGCCGGTCGACTGCAAGGTCGACCGTGCCAGGAGTCGGTCGACTGGGCGGTCGACCGATTTGCACAAAACGTGCACGCCTTATTTGGCTGGAGGGCCAATCGACCGGCAGAGAGCTCTGCTATCTGGAAATGGCCCCGGTCGACCGGGCGGTCTACTGGTAGAGAGTGTCTGCTCTCTGTATCCAGGTCACAGTCGACCGGCCGATCGATCACTGGCTCAACGGTCATATTTCTGACTGTTGGCCGTCAACCGGGCGGTCGACCGACAGCAGTGCAAACTGCTGATTGGACCCCAACGGCTAGTTTTTCTTAGCCTATAAAAGGGGGCTCCCATGGACTGTTTTATACAAGATTTTAAGTGAGTTTTTGAGATAGTTTTTCCTATTCTATTAAGTATTTATCTTCACTTGTTTTAGAGCCAAATACTTCCATTCAAAAGGAGAGTTTATCAAGAGTTTTTCAAAAGTGATTTCTTGTGTTTTCCACCACAACTTTAATCCTAGATTTCTCACAAACACTTAAGCTATCCATTGCTATATCAATCCTATAGGGATTTTTATTGTGAGAGGATTTTAGGTGATTAAAGTGTTGTGATCACCAAAGCTTTCATCTTTTAATTGAGAAGGCGGACTTGTGGGTTCGCGGTGTTTCGAGCTCTTGTGGGAGCTTGGTGTAGAGGTGTGGCCTCGGCAAGCTTGCGTGCTTGCGTGTGTTTGTTCTTGCGGGAATGAGTGAAGGGACTAGAGAGTCCAAGAGTTCTAGTGGAAAATCGTTGTAGGTGTTGCGGCACTGAGTGATCCGGTAGAATTATTTTTAGTGGAAATCCTTCATAGTGCTGAAGGCGGGAACGTAGAGCAAGTGTGCTCGAACCTCGAAACAATTCTCCTGTGTTTGCGATTGCTCTCTCTATCTCTCACTTGTCTTTATATCTTGCATGCTTATATTGCTTTCATCTTTATATGCTTGATACATATTTGTGCTTAAATTGATATATGCTTGGAGATTGTTTGCTCACACTTGTATTCAACCAAGAGAGCCAAAGCGGCACCTCAACTCTTATCTAGAGGAATCTTGAGGAGATAGTCTAGAGCCCTTCACGGAGAATTCGGCTACACTCTTGTGTTATACCTTGTGTGTTTAGCTTAAGAATTTATAGTTTACATAAATAGTTTTAATTCCGTATTAATTCACCATTATATTAGCTAGTCAACTATTCATCCCCCCTCTAGGTGATTTCATGTTTAATCTTTATTATTGCACACTAGTTAGGGTTCCAACATCATTCATCTTGCTTAATTCTCAATTAATAACCTAGGATGGATGCTTCTTCTTTCAATATGATATTCACTCTTTGAGACTAATACTATGGGTTGTGGTAGATGTTTAGTAAACAATATTTCTTAAACTTGATCAAATCTAATCAATCTCTCTTTTTCTTTTCCAAGCGAATTACTGAGAAGATTGTTCCGAAACGCTTCCATCGCATCCTTCCCTATGGATCGACCTGTCTAGCCCTGGTTACCTTGAAATGAGACTAAGATTTTCTAAACTATTTACAATACAATTTCTTGTTTCAATCAAAATTTTGGCACCGTTGCCAGGGAAGGAACGACACGATATTCTCAAAATCTAATTCTTCTTTTTCTTTCTGTTTATAGGATCAGAGAACAGGAACTATAACTGGAGCAAAGGACATATAGCAACTCTGTGCCTCTGCCCTAGAAGGCAGAGCAGCAGAGCCTACTATCTAGCCGCGTAAACACGACCATAGCCGCGTTTCCACGGCAGTAGTAGTGAACTACTGACTGAGTTTTTGCAGATTGCTGCAAATTGTAATATTCTGTTTACTGCTTTGATAAATTGTCTCTGTGATCACCCTGCATACTGCGAACTAATTAACAGTAACCTATTGGTTGATTAATAAAAAAAATTTAGACTCTTGCATCATAGGCACGTGTCTATTTAAATTTTCTTAATTTCTGTTGAAGAGTGCTGGCGACAAGGTACACTCGCATTGCATACAGACTAGGAAACACCTTTGGCTGATTTACTGCTTTTGAGTGAATCCTTTTCTATTGCTTTACACGTGCACTAAATCAATTTAAGGGCAAATCACATAAACAAGATAAGGTGAGGATTTCATCACCCTTCCTTGGCCCACAAATCATCTCCGCCACACTCATAACCCTAACCCTAAAATAAAAATTGACTAGATGTTGGCCTTATGTTAACTCAGACTCGTTAGGAGATTGGCTGAAGGAGAAAGTTGTTCAAAATTAACTCTTTCCAAATCGGTGCCTAGGAAGGGGATTAAGGGCCGAAAGCCCGAAGATCGGTGGTTACTTAATTAAGGAACGTCTTTAATGGATAACCTCCCACCGATCTTGCAACCTACCTGGCCATTAACTTGTGGTTAAGATCGGCAATATACCTCCTAAAGATAATCTAAAGTTAGGAGTCGTCTAGGTCAAGGCTTACCCTAGAATAGGATTTTTGATTATTTTCTCTCTTTCTTGTTTGATTGGGTGAGCTTGTTTGTTAACTGTGCATGTCAGCTTGGTCGAGAGACCCATTCACATCTAGACTAACTAGGACCAGTTCACCACCCGAACAAAAACCCTATTCACATATGGCACAATCACCATCACTGCAAGATAGGTTTTATTCTATTAAGACCTCTTTTCCATATTGCATTCAGTTACCCGATGAAGGTGTTGACCAATTTGAGCTCAAACTACAATACATCAACACTCTTCCCAAATTTCATGGACTTAAATCCGAGGATGCATACTTTTTCATAAGAAAATTTGAAGAAGTATGTCTAATGATGAAAATACCCAGCCTAGGAGTAGATGCCATCAAATTACGGTTTGTCCCATTCTCTTTGAAAGACTTAGCAAAGAAATGGCTTTACAGTCTAGAGGCCGGTACCATATCCTCATGGGATAATTTCGTCAAAGCCTTCTTAAAGAAGTTTTATCCCGTTCACAAGGCTACACTAATTAGGAAAAGCATCTTGCAGTTTAAGCAAATAGCCAATTAACCTTTTTGGAAGTACTTCGAACGTTTTAAGGAACTCTTTGCCTAATGCCCTCACCATGGGATAGAGAAATGGTGGCTTTGCCAAGCTCTGTATGATGGATTAGAATATCAAACGAAAACCCTATTAGAATTCATGTGCCAAGGAGGATTTTTGAAAAAGAACGAAGATGAAGGATGGTTATTATATGAAGAATTGGCTCATAATACCATTCAATGGGAACCAACTCTGAAAAAATTTAGGACTAATCACCCTAGCTCTTCTAAAGGAGGTGTCCATTCCATTGAGGCTAACATAGCTACCAAAGCTAAACTAGCTGCTGTGATGCAA
Organism: Agave tequilana; assembly: GCA_038442645.1. NCBI lineage: Eukaryota > Viridiplantae > Streptophyta > Magnoliopsida > Asparagales > Asparagaceae > Agave > Agave tequilana. Next base: position 44,753 of record JAVJIF010021297.1, read on the forward strand.
AGACTAGAAGCTCTTGAAACTAAAGAACCGGTCTCAGTGAACCAAGTCAGCCCAACACCTTCGGCGGGCTGTACTTATTGTCAAGACATGAACCATGTGTTCGAGGAATGTCCCGTCTTTATAGCTCTTCAAACTTGGCCCGAGCATGTGAGTACGGCCTTCACAAGGACCGCTAACAATCTATATTCATCCACCTACAATCCCGGTTGGAGAAATCACCCAAATTTCTCATGGGACCCAAACAACAATGATCACACAAGACCCAAATTCTCCAACAATTTTCAACAATCTCCTTATCAACAAAATTATCCCAACCAAAATCCTCCACCTTCTTTTCAAAATTCACATATGAAAATAAGACTCTCCAATATGGAAAGAAAGGTGGACACTCTAGTTAAGAGCCAAGACACACTAGCTCAAATCTTGACTAGGATAGAGATGCAATTGAATCAACAAGAAAGACAAAAGGAAACTCTACCAAGTCAGTCATTGCCAAGCCCTAGGAATCCTAGGCAAGCCAATGAGGCTCAAAACCCAAACCAGTGTAACTTGGTTCATACATTGAGATCAAAAAAACAAGTTGATAATCAAGTATCCATGCCACAGGACCCAGCTCAATTGTCCATTCCATCTAGTTCCACTCCATCTCCACAAAACTGCAAAGAAACTGAAGTTGATAAGTCAAGAAAACAAGTGCACCAACCTATAGCCCATTTCTAAATAGGCTTAGGAGTAATAATAATGCACATATGGAGAAACTGCTTGAGGTGTTTAATCAAGTTAGGCTTAATATACCACTTCTTGATGCAATCCAACAAGTCCCTAGTTATACCAAATTCCTTAAGGACAAGTGTACCAAGAAAAGAAAGACAAATGTGCCTAAGAAGTTTTTTCTAGCCACTAACATTAGTGAGCTATTATCCAACCAGATCCCAGTCAAGTACAAGGACCCTAGTTGCCCCACCATTTCTTGCACAGTCGAGCTGAAATTAGTTGAGCACTCCTCGATTTAGATGCAAGCATTAATTTTCTTCCCTTCTCCGTATATCAGCAACTTGGCTTAGGTGAACTCAACCCAACTCAAGTTACGATCCAATTAGCTGATCGATCAATTAAAGTTCCAAAGAGAGAGATCAATGATGTCCTTATACGGGTAGGATAATTCATTTACCCAGTCGATTTCATTGTTTTAGAGACACAACCAGTGTCTAATCTTAGGTCCCAAACTCCCGTCATCTTAGGATGTCCGTTCCTAGCAACTGTTAACTAATCATAAATTGTAGAAAGAGATTCATGAGATTGACTTATGGAGACATGATCAAGGAAGTCAATGTTTTCAACTTAGGTAAACACCCTTACGATATAAACGACCAACCCTTTGAGGTCAACTTCATTAAAAATATGAATAGTGAGCACAAAGAGGAGATCACACTAGAATCAAAGGATGAGGAAGAGCTAGAATCTAGTAATCTCAAACATGATAAGATTGAGTAGGTAGCAAATCCAAGTTTTATAGAGATGGAGAATTTAAGCTTAACACCTCCACCCATCGAGCGACCCCTTCCTTAGAGTTAAAAATCTTGCCTAAACATCTTAAGTACGCCTACCCTAGTGAACAAGAGACGCTACCAGTCATAGTTTCCTCCTATTTAACTAATAGGCAAGAGAAAGACTTATTGGCAACCCTTACGAGACATAGGGAAGCCATTGGTTAGACTATGGCTGATATCAAGGGACTAAGCCCTAAAATAGTCCAGCATAGAAGCCATCTAAATGAAGGGGTTAAACCAAAGAGGGACCCACAGCAAAGGCTAAACCCGCTCATGCAAGAGGCTGTACAATGCGAAATAATGAAACTGTTGGATAATGGGATCATTTATCTCATTTCTGATAGCCAATGGGTCAGCCCAGTGCACATGGTCCCTAAGAAGTCTAGTTTTACTGTGGTGGAAAATGATAAGAAAGAGTTAGTGCAAATCCGACTACCTACCAAGGTTCGAGTATGCATAGACTATCGTAAGTTGAACGCCGCTGCTAGCAAAGACCATTTTCCCCTCCCATTTATCGACCAAATGCTGGAACGATTAGCGGGCCATGAGTATTACTGTTTCTTGGACGGTTACTCAGGGTATAACCAAATCCCAATAGCCCGGAGGACTAAGAAAAGACAACGTTCACGTGTCCATTTGGGACGTTTGCCTATCGCCGAATGCCTTTCAGCCTATGCAATGTCCCCACCGCATTCCAACGTTGCATGTTAAGCGTTTTCTCCGACATGGTCGAGTGCTTCTTGGAGATCTTAATGGACGACTTCTCCGTCTATGGAAACTCGTTTGACGAATGTCTACATCACTTAGAGCAAGTGCTAAAAAGGTGCACCGAAAAGAACTTGACGCTAAATTGGAAAAAGTGCCACTTTATGGTGCAGCATGGGATTGTCCTAGGTCATGAGATATTTAGGAAAGGGATCAAAGTGGATAAGGCTAAAGTGGAAATCATAGTCAAACTCCCAATTTCACGATGCGTGAAAGACATTCGTTCTTTCTTAGGACACCTCGGGTTTTACCGTAGGTTCATAGGGATTTTAGCAAAATTGCTAGACCCCTTACAAACCTTTTAGCCAAAGATGTGCCCTTCATCTTTGATGATAAGTGTAGTAGCACGTGGGAGAAGCTAAAATTGGAACTTATCTCTGCACCTATCATCTCACCTCCGGACTGGTCCAAACCCTTTGAGATCATGTGTGATGCCTCCGATTTTACGATAGGCGCTATCTTAGAACAACGCAAAGATAACAAGCATCATGTGATCTATTATTCAAGTAGGACACTCAATGATGCCCAAGTGAACTATACTACAACCGAGAAAGAATTCTTGGCAGTTGTGTTCGCTTTGGAGAAATTCCGCCCATACCTACTTGGGACCAAAATCATAATATTCACCGACCATTCTGCACTTCGATACCTAATGCTCAAAAAGGATGTGAAGGCCCGACTCATTCGTTGGATCCTCCTCCTTCAAGAATTTGATCTCGAAATTTGAGATAAAAGGGGTGTCAAAAATGTCGTCGCAGACCATCTCTTTTGTGTGCCAAACACACCTTTCGACGAACTGCCCATCAACGATAATTTTCCTGACGAACAGCTTCTAGCCATCTCTACGGAGCCATCATTTGCCGACATAGTTAATTACTTAGTTACAAACCAAACACCATCTAGTTTGTCAAAACAGGATAGATACCGGTTCTTGTCTCAAGTCCGGTATTTCATATGGGAGGACCCTTACCTCTTCAAATATTGTAGTGAACAAATTATTAGGAGATGTGTTCCCGAAGTGGAAACTAGAAGTGTTCTAGCCTTTTGTCACGAATTTGCTTGCGGTAGACACTTTGGTCCCAGCAAAACTGCCGAAAAGGTCCTACAGAGTGGCTTCTATTGGCCCACTTTGTTTAAAGACGCATTTGACTTTTTCAAAACTTGCAGAAGATGCCAAATGATAGGAAGGATTTCTAAACGTAATATGTGCCACTAAATCCAATTCTAGAAGTAGAACTCTTTGATGTTTGGGGCATTGATTTATTGGTCCTTTTCCTAATTCATTTGGACACCAATACATCTTGTTGGCTATAGAATACGTATCCAAATGGGTTGAAGCCATCCCTTGCAAGACAAATGATAACAAAGTTGTTGTCAAATTCTTGAAAGAAAACATCTTTTCACGCTTTGGAACCCCTCGCGCCATAATTAGTGATAATGGTACACATTTTTGCAATAGAACTTTTGAAGCTCTTATGCGAAAATATGTCATAACACACAAGTTATCTACACCATACCATCCTCAAACCAATGGGCAGGTAGAAGTTTCAAATAGATAAGTTAAGCTTATCTTGAAGAAAACTGTGAATCAAAATAGGAAGGACTGGTCCACCAAATTGGTAGATGCCTTATGAGCATATATGACCGCCTTTAAAATGATTCTAGGAATGTCTCCTTATTGACTAGTCTTTGGAAAGGCTTGCCACCTTCCTGTTGAGATAGACAACGAGCCTTATGGGCAATTAAGCAGCTGAATTTTGATCTAGATAAGGCCGGTGAACTTTGAAAATTACATATTTCTGAACTTAAGGAGTTAAGGAACGAGGCATATGAAAATGCGAAAATTATGAAAGATAGGGTTAAGGTTTTTCATGATAAGTTTATCACGAGAAAAACTTTTGTCCAAGGACAAAAAGTCTTACTCTATAACTCTAGACTTCATCTATTTCCCGGAAAGTTAAAATCGAGATGGACAGGGCCTTTGATTGTGAAGACTGTGTTTCCACATGGAGCCATAGAGATATACGACACTAAAAATGGAAATGTCTTCAAGGTAAATGGTCAACGTCTGAAACCATTTTTGGAATCAGTACCAGAAGCAAATGCAGCTATAGGTCTTTTTGACCCAATTTATCGGTAAGTCTACCTCTCTGCCAGTTCACTTCATGCATTTATACATACATGCATACATTGGGGACAATGCATGAGATAAATGTGGGGGAGGGTACTAACCTTCTAATAATAAAAAAAAAGGATGCATATGAGAACTCGACCATTAATTGGGTACTAACCTTCTAATATATATATATATTATATATATATATATATATATATATATATATATATATATATATATATATATATATATATATATATATATATATATGTAAAAATTTACATAAAAAAATAAACATAGATTATTTACTAATTCTAGGGAGTTGTTAACATAACTCACTAACCTTAGGTTATTAACTTAATATAAAAAAATATATATATATAATAAATTTTTTATTTTAAAAAAATAAAAAAATAAAAATGAATAAATAATAAAAATATTATATATATATATATATATAGTTGACAAAAGAGACAATATTTTGACTTATCTTTTGAAAGAAATCCAAGTTAATCTTCAGAATTAGGAAAATCATGATTAGGATTTCTAAAAACTTGGTCAAAATAAAATAAATTATTGGATTTTTTTAGGTATAGGAGAAAAATTGAATAATTAATTAGTCTTGATTTTTACCTTAATGAGATGTGCATTCCTAATATACTTCCACATCTAGGATTCTAAGACAAAGACTCTTGTGCCTTATAAAGATAATATATATATATATATATATATATAAATATATAAATATATATATATATATATATATATATATATATATATATATATATATATATATATATATATATATATATATATATATATATATATATATATATTATATAGTTCACTAATTAAGCTGGATACATGTGCCACAAGAAGCATAAGTATTCACGTCTAAAGGTGTTTTTATAAATTAAGATCTTGATTTTGTGGCCTAGTTCACTTGAGTCCTTAAGTCCGTGGCGTGTTTTCTCACCTGGTACCCTAAAAGTCGATCAGTTTGGGAGCCACCGACCTTAAGCTCGCTACATGGGTGAATTAGAAAGCCTAAAAAAATAAAAAAATATTATCTATATATGTACTAACACATCTAATAGTCAATTAGTTAGCTATGAGGGCCTCAAGAAGCCTTGATACTTATACAAAAGAAAATTAGATGAGTTATACATATTATAAAAAAAAGAGAAAATAATAATAAAGAGGCATGAGAGTCCAAGTTAAAGAATCCCTAGTAAAGATTCACAAGGATGCATATGACTTAGGGTAACGAAAGAGACTATACAAAAATTCAATTTTAATCCTTACCTAAAATTGATGACAAATTATTGTATAAAGACTAAGTTCAAGAATGAATAAAAATGATAATCTTAAAACTTATAGATTACTTAGTTCTTTAAATGTATTTCAAATATTTCTTTCCTTTTTCAAAATAAAATAAATAAATAAATAATAAAATAAATAAATTAATTAAATCTCTAACATTTTCCATTTTTGGATTTTGTGGGTGTAATCCGCTGAAAACCCTCACGAGACAACACTCGTCCTTTAGGGGTAACCTAGAGGTTTAACGGCTTATTGCACATGCTAAGTGCAACCATGATGTCTACGAAAGTGAGTTAGATAGATTAGTTTTTTTTTTCTTTTTCTTTTTAGTTTTTACTCGAGGACGAGTAAAAAGATAAGTGTGGGGGGTGTGATAGGTAGTAAAAAGTGCATAATTATCATCACATTTACCATCATATTTCCCTATTTGTTCTTTTATTAATCACTGCTACTAATGTTTTATTGTTTAATGTATGCAGGCCTTGAGTAATTAAAAGAATAAAGAAATAAAGCACAAGTGAAGCCCAAAAGCCAAGAATCCCATAAGCCCACATGTAAAATTAATTGTAGTAATTTAGAAGTTTCTACCTTAACTAACCTAATGTAAACTTGGATTTTAAAATCTAAGAGAGGAAGAGGAAGGATAAAATAGAACTCCTAATTGCTAAAAGGAGGAGGAAAAGGATAAGGTGGACTTCTACTTAAACCTAGTTGCTTGCAATATGATTGAGGCCAAACCTGCACACAAAATACGAGATTATAGAACTTAAGAAAGGAGATGTGCAATTGCTCAATTCTTCCGCTATAGCAAGTGGCTATGCGGGTCGTGATCCACAAGGAGGGTTTGCGATGGAAGCTTTACGGTTCTTTATTGAAATTGTTATGAAAATAAGCGAAAGTTCTTCTCTGTTTTTAAGTTAAGAAAATGGAAAAAAGAATTATGTTATGTTAGAAGAAAATGAAAGATGAAGAAGGTGGAAAAATCAGAAACGGCGAAAGCGTCTATGTACAAATGATTTGGAAAAAAGAATGAAAACGATTGGGAAGAAGTGGTGAAAGAAATCATGTTGGCGATCTATACTATAGCGATAAAAGAAAAGAAAGAAAGTTAAGAATTACTTACCTAGTTCGGTGATGACTTACTTGGAAACCTGTGCAAGTTCTACATTTGCTTCGGAGGCGTTCAATGCATAGATCATAAGCTCGAGCTCAGTCCCTATGCACATTATATCGTCAAGCCTAGCAAGAACGAAGTGATGCGGATCTTAGAAGAGGAGAACGTCTTCATGAACTATCGCTGGCTCTCACGTAGCTTAGTTATACTTGCTTGGATTTCACTTGTAAACTCAACAAACACAACCAAGGTAAAGTAGAAAGAGGAAGAGGAAAGCAAAACAAAAGAAAAGGAAAGTAAAGAAACGAACATAAATAAAAGTTTACCTTTATTGCTTGAGACAATGAAAGGAAGGAGGAGGGTACATCGGTGTCACTCTCAACATATGCCTCTCTCTCTTAATTACATGAATCTTCTTCTACCCTAAGCTACATACAAGTTACATAAAAGTAAAAACTAAACTACAAAATGGAAAAACTAGTCTAAAATTCTAACTCTGCATTGGCGTCCCTTTTCAGCACAAAGCATGGCCTTTTATAGGGCAAATACCCAGTAATCAGGATCCCGGGGAGATTGGGGGAGCAAACGCTCCCCCTAACTCCCCAACAAAGCCGCGAAAACGCGGCTTGGGCTGCGTTTTCGCGGCCAGGGTGTGGCCAGATGGCCACACCCTGTTGGTGGGTCTCTTCGGGAGTTTCTTCTGTATTTATCTTTAAGTGGTTTCTTCGTTGGAGTCCTGGATTCTGACAAAATAGCCTTGGATTCTTGGCTTTAAACCGATCGATCCTGAGAGGATTCTTCTCAACCGTTTCAACCTCTTGATTTTGCCCTGATTTAGTGAGTGCGAATTAATTCTGATTTAATTCAGAATTTTGGTGGGCTTTGGGCTCATTTCTCTTCAACTCCTTAAAGATTGCGCCTGCAAATAAATCAAACAATTAATTAGAACAATGCAGGATTTTATTTATAATAAGTATGGACATATGATATTAAATATGCAACATTAGCGACCAATCACACCCCCATACCTATCTTTTGCTCGTCCTCGAGCAAAACAACTAAACTATACTAAGGATTATTAGACCAATTTCGCAGGTCCCGCGATTGCACTGAGCATGTGCAACAAGCCGTTAAACCTCTAGGTTTCCCCTAGAGGACGAGTGTTGTCTCGTGAGGGTTTTCAGCGGATTACACCTATAAAATCCATAAAGAAAGGGAAATAAAGAGTTAGTATTTTCGAAAAGCATTTTGAAAGAGAAAAATATTTGAACTATGATTGTAAGATCTAAGCAATCTATAAGTTATAGGAAAACCGAATTTTTCATTCCTAAACTTAGTCTCTATTCAAAAATTTGTTATCAATCAAAGTAAGGAGTCAAATTGTACTTCTCATCTAGTCTATTACTTTACCCTAAGTCATATGCACCTTGTGACTGTGAAAATTTTGACTAAGGGTTCATTTACTCTAACTCTTATGCCTTATTTATTTATATATACTTTTTTTTATTCCTCAATTTCATTAGGCTTTCTAATCTGTCCATGTAGCATTCAGTCGGTGACACCAAGCCGGACAGTTTTAGGGCACCAGGTGAGAAAACACCCCTAAGGACTTAAATACTCGAGCAGATAAGGCCACGAAACCAAGGTTTTTATTTATACGATGTACCCCTTTTAGGCGTGAATACTTATGCTTCATGAGGCATAAATACCCAGCTTAATCAGAGGATACACATTTTTTTTCTCATCTAATTATCTTTTGCATAAATACTAAGGCTTGCTTAGGCCAAAGCACCTAGCTAATCAATAATTAGACTTATTTGTATATATATATTTTTTATAACTTATCTAATCATCTTTCGCATAAATACTAAGGCTTGTTTAGGCCAAAGCACCTAGCTAATCAATAATTAGACTTGTTTTTTTTTTTATAAGGCATAAGAATCTTTGTTTTTGAACCCTAAGTGTGTAAGTGTATGAAATGTGCATATTTCATCAAGGTAAAGATCAAGACCAAATTACTTTGACAAATTATCTTCCTAACTCTAAAAATCAAACAAATAATCTTATTTTGACCAAGTATAAGAAATCCTAATTTGGATTTTCCTATTCCTTAAAATTAACTTAATTTCTTACAAAAATAAGTCAAAATATTGTTTCTATTTTTCAAAAAGTTTTTTAAAAGTAAAGAAAAATGTTAAAAAAAATTATTATTATTTTTTTTATTTTAAAGAAAAAGAAAAGTTATGTTAGACCCTCCCCCACACCTATCTCATGCATTGTCCTCAATGTATGAATTAATGCATAGATGCATGAAAAAGAAGAAAGGGAAGAAAAATGTTACCTTAAGGTGGTGGTTCCGGTGGTGGTCTGATTGGTCCACGAAACGCGGCCCAATCAATTTTTCTTGAGTCTCGGAGGAACCCACCAGAAATATCTTTAATATAACCCATTAAAAAGATTTGTCCATAAAGGATTTTTATTAAGTATTTGACCCCATCTAATTTCCAAATTCCATAACTGATTTCAGAGTTAAATTTGTCAACCACCTCGTCCCAGAAAGGAGTATGAAATGATAGAATGATTGACTTGGACTCAGGAAGGATAGGAACTAATACCGACTCAGGAAGGTGACTTAAATTAAGTAAAGGTTCAAGAGTCGAAATAGGTTCAGAAATTGGGTCCAATTCAAGAAGTTGAAACTCAAGTCCACATGTGTTTTCCAACAATGGAATGTGACCTAATATGGGTGATTTCAGTTCATGAATGATAGGTGGGGGAATCAAAACTGACTCGAAAATATTACTCAAGTTTGGTAATAAAACAGGAGTCAATATTGATTCAGAAAGTTGAACTGGATCACAGATTTGGGAATCTAGGTCACACATTTCATTGAGTTCAATATCAAAAAATTGAGAACTTACCAATTTATCAATAGGATTTTCAAAATTGTATAATTGGTCAAGTTCAATATGATCCTCAAGGATGGGGGATTCAATTTCATGATGAATAGGCATAGGATCCAACGTTGACTCGGGGAAAAGATCGAAATCAGGTGAAGATACCGGAGTCATAATCGAATCAGGAAGTAGAATTGAATCGCTCAGTTGGGGTTCAGGATCATATTCATTTTCAAGTACTATTTCAGGAAAAGGAAAACTTGCTAAACTGTCAATATCTTTTTCAAAATTTGGAGTTTGGGCAAGTTCAAATGGTTGTTCTGAAATGGAATCTTGATTTTCAAAACTACATGACTCTTCGGCTCTAACAGAATGGTTAGTGACATCAGAACTGGTCCAACGGTGAGAACGTAGAGATTCGACTATCATATCTATGTCACGATTACGAGTGTTTTGAGCCTGAGTCATGGCTTCAAGAATCTTTTCATAGTTGATAGGTTCATTGTTTTGATGAAAAGATGAAGAATTGTCTTGAAAGTGGTAGTGAAATTGTGAGTCCATAAGATTTTGGGATTTGTGTTTGGACTCACGCATACTCATTTCCAAAATTGATGGTTTCCTATTTTGGACGGGTGGAACTGAGTATGAATCTTGAAAATATTGTGGACTAGGTGGAGAAGGAGGACAAGTTGGTTGATAATTATGCTCGGGGGAGGTGAATCCCCACTGACTCTGTGAAGAGTTGAAATCATTATGGACATTATAGTTATTAGATGGGGGACATAGGTTATATTGATTCGGATAAGACCAATCTGGCACACTAGGTTGGTTAAAGTCATGATATGCCGGGTTGGTAATATCCGAAAAAGAGTTTGATGTGTAATATGGATTATTATTATAGTTGAAAAAATTATTATTATAAGCCATATCACACAATGGAATACAAACAAAAAGAAAGAAAAACAAACAAATAAACAAACAAGAAAGAAAAAATTCTAACCTAAGTTAGGGTAGACCTAGACCTAGACGACTCCTAACTGGTTAGACTGTCTACGGGAGGTTTAACGTAGACCTTGACCACAAGCTAATCAGCCAGGTCAGGGCAAGGTTGGTGGGAGGTTTTCCGTCAAAAGACGTTCCTTAATTAAATAACCACCAACCTTCGGGCTTTCGGCCCTTAATCCTTTTCCTAGACACTGATTTGGTAAGAGTAAAGTTCCAACACCTTTCCCCCTTAGGATAATCTCCTAATTGAGTCCGAGATGTCCCTAGGGCCAACGTCTACTCATTTTAAGTTAGGCTTGGGTTAGTGAGTGCTTGGATTCAAATTTTTGGGCTAAGGAAGGGTGATTAAATCCCCACCTTATCTTGTTATTGGGTTGGTGCCCTTAAAATCAATTAGTGCAAGTGTACAAGATATGTAAATAAGATTCACTCAAAGCATGAAAATCAAGCAAGAGATGATTCCTATTCTACATGCAATGCAAACGTACCTTGCTCCAGCGCTCTTCAACAGTAAAAATAAATGAATTGAAAAAAACGCGTGCCTAAAATGCAAACGTCTAATCAATTTTAACTTTTTCAACAAACTTTTTACTGTTGGTTTATTAGCAGGTTTATGGTGATGGCATATAAAAAAAAATAAAGATGCAGCAAGCGATGTTTTTGGCAAAGTAAGCAACCCTGCACAAAATCAATTAGTAGTCAACTCTTCTTTGCTGCGGATCCGCGGCTTTGGCCGCGCAAACGTGGCAAATCAGAGGGCCCTTGGTCTCTGCTTTCTACAGCAGAGGCCCAAGACCACTTATGTGTTACTGCAATCTTCTTTTCCTGCTTTGCTTACCCTGTAACCTGCAACAGAGAAGAAAATTCGTTTAGTTCTAAAAAATTTTAAAAAAAAATTCAGATTTCAATAAAAAACATGTTACCCTCCCCGGCAACGGCGCCAAAGTTTGATTGAGGCCAAACCTGCACACAAAATACGAGATTATAGAACTTAAGAAAGGAGATGTGCAAGTGCTCAATTCTTCCGCTATAGCAAGTGGCTATGCGGGTCGTGATCCACAAGGAGGGTTTGCGATGGAAGCTTTACGGTTCTTTATTGAAATCGTTATGAAAATAAGCGAAAGTTCTTTTCCGTTTTTAAGTTAAGAAAATGGAAAAAAGAATTATGTTATGTTAGAAGAAAATGAAAGATGAAGAAGGTGGAAAAATCAGAAAACGGCGAAAGCGTCTATGTACAAATGATTTGGAAAAAAGAATGAAAATGATTGGGAAGAAGTGGTGAAAGAAATCGTGTTGGCGATCTATACTATAGCGATAAAAGAAAAGAAAGAAAGTTAAGAATTACTTACCTAGTTCGGTGATGACTTACTTGGAAACCTGTGCAAGTTCTACCTTTGCTTCGGAGGCGTTCAACGCATAGATCATAAGCTCGAGCTCAGTCCCCGTGCACATTATATCGTCAAGCCTAGCAAGAACGAAGTGATGCGGATCTTGGAAGAGGAGAACGTCTTCATGAACTATGGCTGGCTCTCACGTAGCTTAGTTATACTTGCTTTGGATTTCACTTGTAAACTCAACAAGCACAACCAAGGTAAAGTAGAAAGAGGAAGAGGAAAGCAAAACAAAAGAAAAGGAAAGTAAAGAAACGAACATAAATAAAAGTTTACCTTTATTTCTTGAGATAATGAAAGAAAGGAGGAGGGTACATCGGTGTCACTCTCAATAGATGCCTCTCTCTCTTACTCACATGAATCTTCTTCTACCCTAAGCTACATACAAGTTACATAAAAGTAAAAACTAAACTACAAAATGGAAAAACTAGTCTAAAATTCTAACTCTGCATTGGCATCCCTTTTCAGCACAAAGCATGGCCTTTTATAGGGCAAATACCCAGTAATCAGGATCCCGGGGAGATCGGGGGAGCAAATGCTCCCTCTAACTCCCCAACAAAGCCGCGGAAATGCGGCTTGGGCCGCGTTTCCGCGGCCAGGGTGTTGCCAGATGGCCACACCCTGTTGGTGGGTCTCTCCGGGAGCTTCTTCTGTATTTATCTTTAAGTGGTTTCTTCGTTGGAGTTCTGGATTCTGACAAAATAGCCTTGGATTCTTGGCTTTAACCGATCGATCCTGAGAGGATTCTTCTCAACCGGTTTCAACCTCTTGATTTTGCCCTGATTTAGTGAGTGCGAATTAATTCTGATTTAATTTAGAATTTTGGTGGGCTTTGGGCTCATTTCTCTTCAACTCCTTAAAGATTGGGCCTGCAAATAAATCAAACAATTAATTAGAACAATGCAGGCTTTTATTCTATAATAAGTATGGACATATGATATTAAATATGCAACATTAGCGACCAATCACAATACAAGGATAAAGATAAAAGGGAGAAAAGCTTAAAGATAAAGAATAAATCCTTAGAATAAATCCTTTTATAAATTCAGATTTATGATAACTTGCTTCCCAAGTTATCTTGAGTTCTCAAGATAGAAGGTTTGAATACAAAATCTAGAAGGAGGAACCCAAATGAACGGACCAGAAGAGATCACGCAAGAAAGCGCGTGGCCATTGGCCAAGCATTTGTCGCGAAAACGCGGCTATGGCTGCGTTTTTGTGGCCATTTGGATAAGTCTGGTTACGAGGTTTCGTGGGAGAGTTATACTGGGACTCTACTTCCTATATCTCCTATAAATACCCCTGTAGAGCAACGGAGAGGAGGAAGCCAGCGACTGAAGTTAGGGTTTCTCTTTAGATTTTTTTCTCTTTCCGAAATTCCTTGTATTTTCGTTTTTGTTATTTCAAGAAGAATATTTTGAAGAAGGAGAGGAGCTTTGTAATTGGTCAGTGACAACCAATAAAAGGTTACTCATTCTTTTTTGCAATTCAATTCAGTTTTTTTGCTTAGATTAATTATTTTGTCTTCTTTTTCGTTTTCATGCAATTTTTCTTATTCAACATAAAAATTAAAAAAATGAACAACTAAATTAAACCTATAGTTTGTTAATCTCTCGATCAACCCTAGTTTAGTTTAAAAGGTGAATTGATTGACATTTATTATTATTATAAACCCTAGGATTAAAATGGTCTTCTTGAAGATGAATTGATGATTAGGTTTACTTTAATTCAGTTTGCAATTTTTAAATGATTCTTCATAGTTCATACTTAAAAACTTTGATAGCATAATTTTAAGTAAAAAACACTTCTCTTATGCTATGCTTTGAAAGTAGGATGAACGAATGTTTAATCTTTATTAGTGCACACTAGTTAGGGTTCCAACATCATTCATCTTGATTGATTCTCAATTAATAACCTAGGATGGATGCTTCTTCTTTCAATAAGATATTCACTCTTTGAGACTAATACTATGGGTTTTGGTAGATGTTTAGTAAACTATACTTCTTAAACTTGATCAAATCTAATCAATCTCTCCTTTTCTTTTCCAAGCGAATTACAGAGAAGATCATTCCCAAATGCTTCCATCGCATCCTTCCCTGTGGATCGACCCGTCTAGCCTTTGCTATGCGGTTACCTTGAAACGAGACTAAGATTTTCTAAACTATTTACAATACAATTTCTCGTTTTAATCACCATCACTAGTTCTTGGTCCAAGAGCGATCAAAGCATGACCCATATGTAACTCATCACAACCCAACTCAACAAACAAGTGCAAGCTACACTTAAACCATAAAAACTAAAAGTAAGCATGGAGTAAAGTAATGTTAGCTTGTTAGTGGTTAGGAAGTTAGAGTGTTAGATCCATCATCATGAGCCATCAATGGCTCTTGCAAGAGTAAGGCCAAGTAGAGGCTATTAGATTCATGTGAATTATCAAATAAGAAGTTAGACTTGTTGGTGGTTAGTAGTTAGTTGCCAAGAGAGAAAAGATTAGCTAAACATGTAAAAGGAGTTAAAGAAGAAAATAAAGATAAGGTAAGAGAGCACCTTTCATAGATTGTCACATTCTATTGCAAGCACTCTTGCTTCTCAACATATTCCACTCTCTCCCCCTATTATAAGATCTATAAAATGGAAAATACAAAGGTGGGAGAAGAACTAACCTAAACTAAACTATCCTAAACTACACATAAAGAAAACTATCCTAAACTCTGTATATCTTCTGCTCTGGAACCCTAAGGGGTATTTATAGGCACCGGGGAAAAGGGAGCCAGGGGACAACCCCTGGCCCGAAGCCAGGCGCGCGCCGCGGCCGTACGGTCGCGGAAATGCGGCCAGGCGGCCATACTAGGGCTCGCGCGATGCTTCGAGCCGCGCGCTGTCCCATCTGTCCCCTGTCAGGTTGTGGTCCCAATTTCTAGAAATTGGCCCACGTTTTGATAAAACAGCCTTCCAAAGTCAATGGCTATTCATGTAGGTTTTTAATCATCAATTAAATGGTGATTTAGGGTCTTCTTCTTCATTGCACACCATGGACCTAGAATCAAGCAAGCAAACCTTTATTAGCAGAATTTTATACCAAATATGCGGATGTGATAAAAATTATGCAAAATTAGAGACTAGTCACACCCCCGCGCTTATCTTTTTGCTCGTCCCGAGCAAAATAAAAATAAGAAAATTATTATACCACTTTCGCAGGCGACGCGATTGCACTGAGCATGTGCAACAAGCTGTTAAACCTCTAAGTTTCTCCTAGAGGAGTTTTTTCTCCTGAGGGTTTTCAGCGGATTACACCCACAAAATCTATAAAAAAGAAATCAAATGTTAGTATTTTGAAAATGCATTTTTTAAATAGAGAAAAGTATTGAATTATTTTTGTGAAAATATAAGTGATCCAAGGTCATAGGTTAACTAGAAATTAATCTTCCTTAAACTAACTCGAAATGCAACATCTTATTATAAATTAAATGTAAGAATTTAAAATTGAATTGACTCTTTGATCTTTTATAAAACTCTTAGAAAAATATGCACTTTGTGAATAGTGAAGGTTTTTGGGATATCAACTCTAACTTTCATGCCATTATTATATATATATATTTCTTTTTCTTTCCTTAGTTTTCTTAGGCTTTCTTATTTATTCAGGTAGTGAGCCTTCAGCCGGTGACTCCCAAACCAAATGATCTTAGGGCACCAGATGAGAAAACATCCTTCGGACTTAAGGACTCGAGTAAATAAGGCCACAAAACTAAAGGGGATTATTTATTTTTGTCTACCGTTTTAGGTGTGAATAATCATGCTTACTGAGACATAATTATTGGCCCAAGAGGTTACACTCTTCATTTGTTTAGAGTTTTGATGATAACAAAACACTTAAGAGCTATATTGGTACTAATAAGTTTTTCAAGATGAGTTTCAGGTTAGTACTATTTTGAAGGCCATTGTTTAGCTTTTGCAAGATTTTCTGGGTTCATGGAGCAAATAAGGCAAATGGCACAAGAATGAATGATCATAGAAGAGAAGGCTCTAGCATGGCATTGCATGGCTCAAGACTTCAGTTTGGCTCAAGAGACTTTATTAGATTTATTTTTAGTTTTATAGTTTTGTCAAAGAATAGTGGATAGGTTGAAGCTCAAATACACACATATAAAGTTAATACGTTTGGTTTTTGATTTAATCGGTTTTGAATTTCAAGTACATATATCGGGTTTTGGATTTGAACCCGTTTTAGTTCTGCTGATCTACTTGACACCCTTTTATAATTGTTATCATAACTTTTTATTCTTATATTCAAATAATATGATTTAACTTGAATTTCAAAGATAACTTTCAGATCTAAATTTCTTATTAAATAATTATTTTCAGATTCAAATTTTAAAGATTTCAAATATTTGGTTGAACTCTATTCTTGTTCTGAAAATAGCTTACAGTTTCTATTTTGACACCTATCAGTGTTTTATTGATAACGTTTTAATAAGAAATGATATTGAGTTGATTTTAGTTGCATTAAAACGAAGACTTAAATATCTACAAATTATTCCTATATACCTATTCTGAATTCGAATATTTGCAGCCTGAAAAATGTGCTCAAAGTTGACCAATCTGCTAGATTGGCAGTAATGGCTAATTTTCTGGAGGCTGATTTTTAACATGTTTTCAAAATGTGTTTAAGTTTAAATAAAACGTGGTTAGCTGTATTAGAGGGTCAATTTCTTTCTCTTATATTCAGGTAAAACTTTTCTATGTTTACTCTTCCTAAATCCTATATAAAGGGGTCATTAGGGTAGAGGTTTTCACAACAACAAGCATTGGCAAAATATTTAAAGTTTTCAAAGGCTTTCAAAAGAGTTTAGTCCTTGGTTTTTGTGCTGAAGAATCTCTCATTCCTAAAGTTTTAGTTTCAATTCTAACCATTGTTCTACAGGGATTCTCAAGTTCTTTTTTCACTTACAATATTGAGCTTCAATTCTAACCATTGTTCTACAGGGTTCTTGTAAGGGAAAAAGGCTTTTGCAAAAGAGAGTTTGTGGTCTTTTGATCACCAAGAAATACTTGTATTCGAGATTATAGAGTTGGTACTTCGGTGTGATTGTAACTCTTTGTGAAGTTATAGTAGTTAGAAATCCTTCTGGGTGAAGACGAGGACGTAGAGCTAGGTGATCGAACCTCGAAAAAATTCTTAGTGTTTGCGTTTGGTTTACTTGCTCTTATCTCTTGTACTATATTCTTGCTTCAATTACTTGCTTTAATTACTTGCTTCATTTCTTGCTCTATATATATTCATTGCTTTATTCACTTGTTGCATATTCATTTTGTCAATCAAATACTCATACAACAAGATTGCATTGCGCACCTCAAACTCTTATCAAGAGGAATCACGAGGAAGGAGTTCAGAGCCTTCACGGGGTATTCGGCTTCTAGTCTTGTTTTGGGTTGATTGTTGCATCATAAATTTTTAATTGTGCATTGATTAGCATTATCACCTATTTCACCCCCCCTCTAGGTGATTTCAATTGGTATCAGAGCTAGGACTCTAGTTTGTGGCTTAACATCCTTAGAGAAATCCTAAAATTGCTAATCACCATTTGCATTCTTTCATTCATACACTAGTAAACATGGCCGACAATATTAAGACCCCTCCTAAATTTGATAGACTCAATTTCCCCATTTGGAAGGTTAGGATGACTATTTTTCTACAATCCTTAGGTAGCTTAGTGGCTAAATCCTTGACCAAACCCTATGTAAGACCCGATAGTGAGGAGAGCACTTGGTCCGACTTTACCTTCAAAGAACATGAGGCTAATTCTAAGCCCCAAAATTTCCTTCTCACCGCCTTGAATGAGGATGATCTTCCACGGGTTATACATTGCCAATCCGCCTATGAGATTTGACAACACTTGTTGGTCACACACGAGGGAACATCATAAGTAAAGAGAGCTAAGATAGATCTCTTAAGGTCCCAATATGAAAGTTTTAAAATGCTTGAAGATGAATCTATTGATTCTATGATTACAAGATTTACTAAAATTACAAATGCTATTTCCTTTTTAGGTGATGATATAAGCAATGATCAAAAGGTGCGCAAAGTGATTCGAGCTCTCCCTTCATCATGGAAGATAAAGGCTACCACCTTAAGGAGTTGAATGATAAAAATGAAATGGATCTCATAAGTCTTATTGGAAACCTTAAGACTCATGAGATGGAAAAGAAGGCAAGAGAAGAAGCGGTACCTCAAAAGAAGAAGTCTATAGCTTTCAAGTCTTCTTCCACTATTGACGACGATGAAGAAAATGAAGAAGATGATGAGGAGCTATCTCTTTTAGTAAGAAATGTGAAGAGGATGTACCGTAAGAATAAACTCAACTTTAGAAGAAAATTGGAAGGGAAGGAGGAGAGAAGAATCATATGCTACAATTGCTGCAAACCCGGGCACATCATGACCGATTGTCATGAGTTCAAGAAAAAGGTGACTTCCTCCTTGAAGCAAAAGAGGCCGATTGAAAAGAAAGCATAGAAAGCCACTTGGGATTCAGAAAGCGAGTTCGAAGATGAGGTGGACACGGCAAATATGTGTTTCATGGCAAACACAACCAAGGTAACCACTCAACCTCTTGATGAAGAGGATGAATTAAGTAGAGAAATGCTTGTACATGCTTTTATTGAACTTTCTGAAAGCTATGATGATAAAAAGGTAGAATGTTCAAAATTGGAAAAGAAAATTGTAGCTCTTAAAAATCAACTTGCTATTGTTTCATAAGAAAAGGATGAAATTTCTTCTAACCTTGTTTCAACTAGAAGAGAATTTGGTGCTTATAAAGTTGCTTGTAAAGCTAAATTTCTAAAAGTTGATGAAAATGAACTTTCTTTGTTGAAAACTAGAATTATTGATTTTGAAAATGTTTTAAAAGATTGTGCTTTTAATACTAAGAAATTAGAGGATATGTTTTCAAAGAAGCACACACCACATGTTAAGAATGATAAAACAACCCATGCTAAAAATGCTCATCATGTCAACACTTCACACAACACTTCTCATGTTAAATCTACTTATGCTCACAAGTCACATGCTAGTAAGCCACACACTCATTATGCATTTAAATATGGTAGAGTTTATAGATGTACTTATTGTGGTAAAAATGGCCATTTAGTTAAGTTTTGCTTTGATCAAATTAATAGAACAAATAATCTTGTGTGGATTCATGATACTAACTCTTTAGGACCCAAGAAAATGTGGGTACCAAAATCAAGTTCTAAATTATTTGATGTAGGTACACATCAAGGCTCCAAGACGTAAGGAGCGGTGGTACCTTGATAGCGGTTGTTCAAGACATATGACATGGGATATCAATAACTTTACAACCCTATCAAGGTACATTGAAGGTGGCACCGTCACCTTCAGAGATGACTCCAAGGGCACCATCATCGGTATAGGTAACATTCAAATTGGTGCATCTCCTATTACACAAAATGTTGTGCTTGTTGAAGGACTTAAACATAACTTGCTTAGTATAAGTCAACTTTGTGATCGTGGTCTTAAAGTTGTTTTTGATGATTCTTCTTGCAAAATCTTTGATTGTAAAACCAATGATTGTATTCTCACCGGTTTTCGTGATAATAATGTCTATATCATTGACATGCTTAATTTGGATTGTTCTACTAAATGCTTGAATGCTTTTGATGAGACTTCTTGGCTTTGGCATAGAAGATTAGGACATGCATCTTTTGATCATCTTGCTAGGATTAATTCTAAGGAATTGGTGAAGGGTATTCCTTGCTTGAAGTTTGAAAAAGACCGCATTTGTGGTGCATGCCAACTTGGGAAACAAACCAGTCTTCTTTCAAGCCAATCAAGGATATCATGTCAATTAGGCTATTAGAATTAATTCACATGGATCTTTTTGGACCAACTAAAACTAAAAGTTTAAATGGTAGTAGATATGCATTTGTTTTGGTTGATGATTTTTCCCGATTTACTTGGTTTTCTTTTTGGAACACAAAGATCAAACTTTTTCACATTTAAGACTTTTCGACAAAGGGTTGAAAAAGAAAAAGGTTTTTCGATTTTGAAAATAAGAAGTGATAGAGGTGGTGAGTTTGTTAACCAACTCTTCATGACTTATTGTGATGAAAAGGGAATTAAGCATGAAATGTCATGTCCTAGAACTCCACAACAAAATGGAGTAGTTGAAAGGAAGAATAGAACACTTCAAGAGATGGCTAGGACTATAAAAAGTGAATATGACTGCCCTCAATATCTATGGGCCGAGGCCGTAAACACCGCATGCTACATATCAAATCGTATTTATTTGTGTAAGAATTCTCTCAAATCTCTTTTGAAATTTATCATTTAAGAAAACTAAATGTTTCATATTTCAAAGTTTTTGGATGCAAGTGTTTTGTTTTGAATACTAAAGATAACTTGGGTAAATTTGATGCTAAGGCTTATGAAGCAGTATTTGTTGGATATTTAACTACTAGTAAAGCTTATAGAGTATTCAATAAATCTTCTCTTACCGTTGAAGAATCCATGCATGTTAAATTTGAAGAAACTAATATTGTTGTTGAGAATGTTGAAGAGATTAACCCATTAGGTGAGGACATGGAGAAGCTATCCTTGAAGGACTCACCCATTCCAGAAGAAAAGCAAGAATCAATTGGTGAAGTTCAAAAGGATAAAGAGGAAAGCTCTCAACCGCTTCCTAAAGATTGGAGATACGCTACAAATCATCCCAAGGAACTCATCTTAGGTGATGTATCTAAAGGGGTAACAACACGCTCCAAACTCCATGACTTGTGTGGTAACTTTGCATTCATTTCTCATTTTGAACCCAAAAACATCCTCGAAGCCGAGGGTGACTCATATTAGTTGCTAGCTATGCAAGAAGAGCTCAATCAATTTGAGCGCAACCAAGTTTGACACCTTGTTCCTAGACCCCATGATAGACCAATAATTGGTACTAAGTGGATTTTTAGAAATAAGATGGATGAGTCAGGAAATGTTATTAGAAATAAAACTAGGTTAGTGGCCCAAGGTTACACTCAAGTTGAAGGAATTGACTTTGAGGAGACCTTTGTACCCGTAGCACGGCTTGAAGCCATACGGATGACACTAGCTTTTGCATCTTTTAAAAATTTTAAACTTTTTCAAATGGATGTGAAAAGTGCATTTTTAAATGGTATTTTAAATGAAGAAGTTTATATTGAGCAACCTCCCGGTTTTGTTGATCATGTTCATCCTAATTTTGTTTTTAAACTTGATAAAGCTTTGTATGGATTGAAGCAAGCTCCTAGAGCTTGGTATGAAAGGCTTTCTATTCTTCTTTCAAAAGATTTTGTTAAAGGCAAAGTAGACACAACATTATTTACTAAGCATGTTGATAATGACATTCTCATAGTGCAAATTTACGTTGATGATATAATTTTTGGTTCACTAATGAGCTTTTATGCAAGGAATTTGAAAAGTGTATGCAACGTGAATTCGAGATGTTTTCAATGGGTGAATTAAACTTCTTTCTTGGACTCCAAATCAAGCAAATGCGGGATGGAATATTCATATGTCAAGCCAAGTATGCAAAGGAGCTTATAAAGAAATTTGGACTTGAAGGTTCAAAAGTATGCAACACTCCCATGGCAACAACAACCAAGCTTGATAAGGATGACCAAAGTAAATGTGTTGATATTAAGTTATATAGAAGCATGATTGGTAGTTTATTGTATTTAACGGCAAGTAGGCCGGATATCATGTTTAGTGTGTGTCTTTGTGCTAGATTCCAATCGTGTCCTAAAGAGTCTCATCTTATTGCGGTAAAACGCATCATTCGTTATATTAAGGGCACAATTGGAATGGGTCTTTGATATCCGAAAACCGAAGATTTTTCAATAACGAGTTATTCGGATGCCGACTATGCCGGTTGTAGAGTGGATAGAAAGAGTACTAGTGGGACATGTCAATTTCTTAGTAATTTTCTTGTTTCATGGTCCTCTAAGAAACAAAATTCGGTAGCCCTCTTAACCGTCGAGGCGGAGTATGTTGCGGCGGGGGCTTGTTGTGCACAAATCCTTTGGATGAAACATACTCTCCTTGATTATGATTTGCATTATGACCATATAAAAATATTTTATGATAATACTAGTACTATTCATATGACTAAGAATGCAAATCAACATAGTAAGACCAAGCACATTGAGATTAGATATCACTTTCTTAGAGATCATTTTGAGAAAGGTGATATAGATATTGATTATGTTTCTTCGGATTTGCAACTTGCCGATATTTTCACTAAACCACTTGATTTTGATAGATTTTCCTTTATATGTAGTGAACTTAATGTTTGTGTTATTGAATGGACTTGTTTTTTTTGTTTTCTTTATCCCTTTTTGATGTATGACAAAAAAGGGGAGAAGTATAATATGCGTATGGTTTTTGTTTTTGCAAGTTTTTGCAAAGTGCGTTTTTATGAATCTTGTATATGAGTTCTAAGTTTATATGGTTTTGTGTTTTCAAGTGTGTGTTTTATGACTCATGATTCTTAGTCTCATGGTTTTTTTATTGCAATTCAAATTGCTTTTACTTGTTTAATATAGCATAATTTGAGGGGGAGTTTTTCACCGCTCTTTTATCTTGTTTATATAGCCTATTTATTTTGTCATCATCAAAAAGGGGGAGATTGTTGGCCCAAGAGGTTACACTCTCCATTTGTTTAGAGTTTTGATGATAACAAAACACTTAAGAGCTATATTGGTACTAATAAGTTTGTTCAAGATGAGTTTCAGGTTAGTACTATTTTGAAGGCCATTGTTTAGCTTTTGTAAGATTTTCTAGGTTCATGGAGCAAATAAGGCAAATGGCACAAGAATGAATGATCATAGAAGAGAGGCTCTAGCATGGCATTACATGGCTCAAGACTTCAGTTTGGCTCAAGAGACTTCATTAGATTTGTTTTTAGTTTTATAGTTTTGTCAAAGAATAGTGGATAGGTTGAAGCTCAAATACACACATAAATTTAATACGTTTGGCTTTCGGTTTAATCGGTTTTGGATTTCAAGTACATATATCGGGTTTTGGATTTGAACCAGTTTTAGTTCTGCTGATCTGCTTGACACCCTTTTATAGTTGTTATCATAACTTTTTATTCTTATATTCAAATAACATGATTTAACTTGCATTTCAAAGATAACTTTCAGATCTAAATTTTTTATTCAATAATCAATTTCAGATTCAAATTTTAAAGATGTCAAATATTTGGTTGAACTTTGTTCTTGTTCTGAAAATAGCTTACAATTTCTGTTTTGACACCTGTCAGTGTTTTATTGATAACGTTTTAATAAAAAATGATATTGAGTTGATTTCAATTGCATTAAAACGAAGACTTAAATATCTACAAATTATTCCTATATATCATATTCTGAATTCGAACGTTTGCAGCCTGAAAAATGTGCTCAAAGTTGACCAATCTGCCAGATTGGCAGTAATGGCTAATTTTCTGGAGGCTGATTTTTAACATGTTTTCAAAATGTGTTTAAGTTTAAATAAAACGTGGTTAGCTGTTAGAGGGTCAATTTCTTCCTCTTATATTCAGGTAAAACTTTTCTATGTTTACTCTTCCTAAATCTTATATAAAGGGGTCATTAGGGTAGAGGTTTTCACAACAACAAGCATTGGCAAAATATTCAAAGTTTTCAAAGGCTTTCAAAAGAGTTTGGTCCTTAGTTTTTGTGCTGAAGAATCTCTCATTCCTGAAGTTTTAGTTTCTAAACTCTCTCAAGTTCTTTTTCTTTTTTCACTTACAATATTTGAGCTTCAATTCTAAGCATTGTTCTATAGGGTTCTTGTAAGGAAAAGAGGCTTTTGCAAAAGAGAGTTTGTGGTCTTTTGATCACCAAGAAATACTGGTATTCGAGATTGTGGAGTTGGGTACTCCGGTGTGATTGTAACTCTTTTTGAAGTTATAGTGGTTAGAAATCCTTCTGGGTGAAGGCGGGGACGTAGAGCTTGGTGCTCGAACCTCGAAAAAATTCTTGGTGTTTGCGTTTGGTTTACTTGCTCTTATCTCTTGCACTATATTCTTGCTTCAATTACTTGCTTTAATTACTTGCTTCAATTCCTTGCTCTATATATATTCATTGCTTTATTCACTTGTTGCATATTCATTTTGTCAATCAAATACTCATACAAAAAGATTACATTGTGTACCTCAAACTCTTATCAAGAGGAATCACGAGGAAGGAGTTCAGAGCCCTTCACGGGATATTCGGCTTCTAGTCTTGTTTTGGGTTAATTGTTGCATCATAAAATTTTAATTGTGCATTGATTAGCATTATCACCTATTCACCCCCCTCTAGGTGATTTCAATAATTACCCAACTTCAATCCCAAAAATTGTGTGGAGTGCATAAATCTAAGGCAAAAAAAATCAAGATCAAATTATCTTTTCAATCTTTTTTATCCTAAAATTTAAACAAGATCTATTATTTTGACTTGGTTTAAAATTTTATAATTTTAGGTCTTCCTAATTCCTAAGATAATCTTAATTTTATTAAAATAAATCAAAATTATTTATCTTGTTTCAAAAAGTTTTGTAAAAAGAAAAGAAAAGAGTTTTTATAAAAAAAAGAAAAATTTAGAAAGTTCCTAAAAAGAAGTGTAAAAAAAAGAAATTTAAAACTACCTATGTTAGTAAATCCTCCCTCACATTTATCTCATGTATTGTCCTCAATGCATCGTGAATGTGTATATACATGAACACATGAGAAGGGAAGGAAAATTACCTCATGGTAGTGGCTCCAGTGGTGGCCTGATTGGGCCAAGCATTGCTACCTAATCAAAATAGCGTGGATCTTGCAGGAACCCACCAATGACCTCTCTAATATGATCTAATAAAAGAATAATTGAATGAATGGTCTTTTGTAAAAAATTATCCCCATTTAATTTTCAATTTTCAAAAATAACTACTGAGTCATTTTTGTCAACACTCTTGTCCAACAATGATGTGTGATTTTGGAAGATGATGGATTTGGACTCAAAGGGATCAGGAATAAAAACTAATACCGACTCGGGAATTTGACTCAGATCAAGCCGAGAGTCAACAATGAGAGTCGAAATTGGTTCAAAAATAGGGTCCAAACCAAAGAATTAATGTTCATATACTTTCCCCATGAATGAAGTGTGATCATAAGAGATTGGTGATTCCATTTCACGGTGTACTGGTACAGGATTCAATGTTGACTCCGAAATAGAGAAAAAAATCTGGTAAAGATACCGGAGTCATTATTGAATCAAAAAGTGAAATGGAATTACTAACATGAGATTCAGGATCACATTCAGGTTCGGTTTCAATTTCAGAAAGGGATAACTTCCCAGAATGTCCAGGCGATTTTCATAACTTGGAGTGTGGTCAAGTTCAAATGTATGTTCTAAAATTGAAGCACGATTTCCAAATGACATGATTCATGGGTCCAATCAGTAGAGTTAGGGATATAAGGATCAGTCAAAGATTGACAAGAAAGACTTTCCTCGCTCTCATTGATCAATTCGCTCATAAGTGAGTCTAACCTACTGATAGGCCGTGTAACAGAATTTAGATTCGGAATCATGTCTTCCATACTTTTTGCAATTGGTTCTTGAAAAAATGAGTATGGAAGTTGATTTTGAAAATTGTGGTAAATTTGTGAGTCCATAGGATTTTGATCAAACTCACACAAGGGTTTCATACTCAAGTCCAGTATTGATGGTTGTTCATTTTGAATTGGTGAGACTGAAAAAGATGAGTAGGACTCCTGAAAATTTTGTAGAGATGATGAGTCCAACATGTTTTGCATTCTTTCACAAAGACTTCCAAACACTTTTCTAGATCAAAATTCTTCTTTAAATGGATGCTCCAGAAAAGGAGGATGTGGAGTTTGATGTGGGAAGGATTGTGAATTGAGAAATTTTAAATTTGTTATAGGGACTCTTCCATACTCCTTTCCAAATCAGATTTTTCTTCGGTTGGTGGAACAGGAAAAGGAGTATATGAACCAAAATCGGGGAATGAACTTTGTGAAAATTGTAGATAAGGAGGTTGAAATTTTGACTTGGGGTAGGTGAATCCCCATGGACTCTGTGAAGAGTTGAAATTATTTTGAAAATTATGGTCATATGATTGGGGGTATGGGTCATATTGAGTCGGATATTCCCAACCCGGCATATATAGTTGGTTCATGTTGTACATTGCCGGGTCAGAGTTATCCGAGTCAAATGAGGTCGGGGTGAAATATGGATTATATTATAATTAAAAGAATTGTTGTTATTAAAATTTATATCACAATTTACAAGAAAGAAAAAACGAACAAACAAACAAACAAACAAATAAAGAAAAAGAAAAAGAAAACAAGCCTATGCTTGGGTTGACTTAGACATAGACGACTCCTAACTGGTTACACTGTCCACGACAGGTATATTATCAGAAGCTGACCATGAGTTAATCGGCCAGGTAGGGGCAAGATCAGTGGGAGGTATCCGTGCCGGAGCAACGGGCCTAATTATGCCAAACCACTGTTCTTCGAGGTTTCGCCTCTCAATCTCCAACCTTAGACACTGATTTGATAAGAGTCAACTTCTAATAACTTTCCCCTTAGGTCAATCTCTTAAATGAGTCCGAGATGTCCCTAGGGGCCAACGTCTAGCAATTTTATTAGGCTTGGGTTGTATGAGTGGGGAGGTAATTTTTGGGCTAAGGGAGGGTAATGACTTCCCCACCTTATGTTGTCTTGGGTTTTGCCCTTAAGTTTAATTTGTGCAAGTGTATAATATAGATAAGAATGAACACAAAAAAGCGAGTAAATCACTGAAGTGTTTGTCCTATGCTATATGCAATGCCATATGTACACCTCTTGTCAATATCACAACACACAAGAACAAAATACAGTATATTAGAATGAAAATTGACACTTACCTATATGCAAATGTCTAAACCATTTTAAAGCATCCAAT
Source organism: Agave tequilana (assembly GCA_038442645.1). Lineage (NCBI taxonomy): Eukaryota > Viridiplantae > Streptophyta > Magnoliopsida > Asparagales > Asparagaceae > Agave > Agave tequilana. The sequence continues at coordinate 71,881 of JAVJIF010021297.1, forward strand.
TTTTGTATTTTAGTTCTTAAAATTATTTACAGTGTACAAGTAATATAAAAAAATTAGCATTAGAGTATATGAATGTACAAGACTTTACCCAACCATACAAGAGAAAGTGTGGACTTCTACAACGCTAAAATTTAACCTGCACACCAAAAGCAAAATGAAAAGTTAACAAAAACGTGAAATCAAACTGTTCCCATCCCCGGCAACGGCGCCAAAATTTGATCGGGGAAAAACCGCGCACAAAAAGTGTATGTTTTGAAATTGATATTTAAAGTGTGTACTTTGGCTTCCTCGATACTTCCGTTATAGGATAAAGGCTAAAACGAGTCGAATTCACAAGAACGGGAGGCGATAGAATCTTACACGGTATGTTCATGTGTATGTTAATAGTTCTTCAAAGTTTTAAATAATGAAAAGAAAGAAAAACAAAGAATGAAAAAGGGAAGAGTACAGTGAAATACGAAGAAGTGGGAAACATAGAAAAGAATTGTTTTTGTGGTTTATGATATTTCTAAAACATAGTGAAAAAGAAAGAAAACTCACGGCTACTAACTACTAATGACTCCATCAACATGCTAACCTCTTAGTGATACTTGCCTCACATGTATCATTGGCCATCACTAGTCCTTGGTTCAAGAGCGATTCAAAGCATGACCCATATGTAACTCATAACAACCCAACTCAACAAACAAGTGCAAACTACACTTAAACCATCAAAACTAAAAGTAAGCATGGAGTAAAGTAATGTTAGTTTGTTAGTGGTTAGGAAGTTAGAGTGTTAGATCCATCATTATGAGCCTTCAATGGCTCTTGCAAGAGTAAGGCCAAGTAGAGGCTATTAGATTCATGTAGATTATCAAATAAAAAGTTAGACTAGTTGGTGGTTAGTAGTTAATTGCCAAGAGAGAAAAGATTAGCTAAACATATAAAAGGAGTTAGAGAAGAAAATAAAAATAAGGTAAGAGAGCACCTTTCATAGATTGTCACCTTCTATTACAAGCACTCTTGCTTCCCAACATGTACCACTCTCTCTCCCTATTACAAGATCTACAAAATGGAAAATACAAGGGAGGAAGAAGAACTAACCTAAACTAAACTATCCTAAACTACACATGAAGAAAACTACCCTAAACTCTGTATATCTTCTGCTCTGAAACCGCAAGGGGTATTTATAGGCACCAAAGGAAAGGGGGCCAGGGGTTGTATTTATAGGCACCAGGGGAAAGGGGGCCAGGACCGAAGCCAGGCGTGCACCGCGGCCATACTAGGGCCGCGCGCGCGGCGCTTCGAGCTGTGCGCTGTCCCGTCTGTCCCCTGTCAGGTTCTAGTCCCGGTTTCTGGAAATTGGCCCCCGATTTTGATAAAAATAGCCCTCCAAAATCAATGGCTATTCATGTAGGCTTTTAATCACCAATTAAATGGTGATTTAGGGTCTTCTTCTTCATTGCACACCATGGACGTAAAATCAAGCAAGTAAAGCTTTATTAGCAGAATTTTATACAAGTTAACTATGCAGATGTGATAAAAATTATGCAAAATTAGAGACTAATCAACGTGCTATGTTATCGACGCTGACACTTCATATAATTTTCTACTAGGACGACCATGGATTCATCGCAGCTCCATCTTCTCCTCTACTCTCCATCAAGTCATGAAGTATATTGAACGAGATGAAAAAGTCCGAACATTGATCGCCGAAAGGTAACCATTCAAGAGGGTAGAGAACTACTTCATACATTTCCTCCTGTACTAAGATTCTCTGAAGATAAATAAGAATCCCCAGCCAGAGGAATTGGACTCTGGTAACGAAACTGACGTTGAGCAAGAAGAAGAATGTCTTTGGTACCTGAATCCACTTGTAACGAGCGTTAATAAGCTAGATGTCAATAACACCGCCAATGATGTAGGCGAGTCGTATATTAATGAAGAGCTAGATTTGGTTTATTTTTCTGTATTTACTTCCAATTCTGTACCATCACATGCTAGTATCGATATAGATGATGACCCCTGGTTGGAAATAGATGCCTTGACATCATTGCATGCACCAGTGAGATAATCTCCCATGGCATATCAAAGTGTCAGTGATGCGCACGGATCCTTCTTCGAGGTCCCAGTAAGACACAAAGGCCAAAAATCGATCCTTTTCGAAAAATCGAGTCCAAACCAATGACTTACGATAACTCAGAAATGAGACTGAACTTCCTCAGTTCTCTCATTATGAGTAAATGTACTTAGGATGATGGAGAACACGGGGTATGACCTAATAAGGGGTCCTGGCTTGAACTTCGACAAAGGAAGGAGAACACTGTTTCGATTCTTCATTCCAAAAGAAAAAGCCCCTGATTATTATCATCAAACTCGCAGGAGGTTGGGCTATGTGTCAACTCCGATCCCGTCGGCCTCTGAGTCTGAAGAGTCATTACACCATAATCACTCATCAGGCATGTCATCATGGGGGTCAAATATCAGTGTCGGCAATATCTTCAAAGAACTTTCAATAAATATGGTTTCAACAAGCCACCCGGAAGCTGAAAATGAAGAAACGATCTAGTGAGATACAGATCCCTGGATCAAACACCTAAATGTTCTTTGGGATATTCACTTTGAACAACATGAATCACCCACAGAGGATAGGGTAATTTAGATCAATCTGGGAGATGAGGCTAATCCTAAGCCCATCTTCATAAGCGAAAGCTTATCACCTCCGAGAATGAAGATCTCATATGTCTCATGCGAGAGTATATAGATGTTTTCGCTTAGAACTATTAGGATATGCCTGGGCTTGACCATCAGGTGGTTATGCATCGCCTCAACATCAATCCGAATGCGAAGCCTGTCAAGCAGCAATAACGACGATTTTGTCTAGAGATAATGGAAGCGATTCAATCAGAAGTCACTAAGCTTATAGACTCCGGTTTCATCAGGGAAGGACAACACCCTAATTGAGTAGTTAATATCATCCCCGTCACTAAGAAGAATGGGAAGCTCTGGATTTGCATTGATTTCCGTGATCTAAATGAAGCTTGTCCTAAAGATGAGTTCCCCCTTCCAATCACGGATGTCATGATCGGCAATAAGTATGGGTTTGAATGGATGTCTTTCATGGATGGATTCTCTGGATACAATCAAATTAAGATGTACCCTGATGAGAAACATACATCCTTTAGGACACCACTAGGGGTGTACTGCTATACTGTGATGCCCTTCGGATTGAAGAATGTAGCGGCAACATACCAGAAAGCTATGAATACAATTTTCTATGAGTATATACGTAAAATAGTGGAATGCTGTGTAGACAATCTTACAGTGAAAAGTCATGCCAAAGGCGATCACATAGCAGATCTGAAGGCAGTATTCGCTATCATTCAGGTATATCAATTGAAGATGAATCCCACCAAATCCTTCCTAGGGGTAGCCAATGGTAAATTCCTAGGGTTTGTCATAACATTCAAAGGAATCCACCTCGACCCAGAGAAAGTTCACGCTGTCCAAGAAATGCAACCTCCAAAAAATCTTAGAGAGCTTAGAAGATTGCAATGACGACTGGCCTACATCTGGAGATTTATCTCAAATCTCTTAGGACGATACCAACCCTTTACCAAATTGATGAAGAAGATTGTTTCATTGATTTGGGATGATTCTTTTCAATAAGCGTTCGAGAAAATCAAGCGGTACCTCACGCATCCACCTGTCCTTACAGCTCCGGTGTCGGGAAAATCTTTCCTGATATATGTTCGAGTTATGGATCATTCTTTAGGAGCTTTATTAGCCCAGAATAATGATCAAGGACATGACTAGACAATCTATTACCTGAGTTAACCAACGATCGGAGCTGAACATCGATACAACTCGATCAAAAAAGAATGCTGGTGTTGGTATTCACCATCTATAAAATGCAACACTACTTGGTGGGGTCAAACCATACACATCATATCAAAAGTCAACCCCTTAACATTGCTTATGACGAAGCCATCGTCACTGAATGGTCGATTAGTAAAATGGGCCATATTGTTTTCCCAATATAAGATACACTTCCTGCCACAAAAAGCTGCGAAGGGACAGGCAGCGACAAATTTCTTAGCTGAGAACCCAGATCCAGGTTGACTAACCTTATTAAGATCTTCTAGATGAGATTGATGAAGTTTGCTTGACCCAGTGATTGAGGTTTTACTTGCACAAAATAATACAGAATTTCAGAACTTAGAATAAAAAGTGTAAGTACTCAACACTACCGTAATAGCAAATGACTATGAGGGTCATGATCCACAAGGAGGGACTAGCGATGGAAGCTTTTTTAGCAAGTTCTCTTTTAAGTTACATTCAATGGTTAAAGATCTTCTTTTACTTCTTTAAAAGAAAAGGGAAAAAAAGGTTAAAGTGAGTTAGGAAGAAAGTGGAAGATTGAGAAGGTGGAGAAAATAAAAAATGATATATACAAAGAAATTGAAAAGAGTGATAAAATGGTTAGAAGATTGTGGTGTTGGTGATCTAAACTAAAAGTTAAAAGAAAAGAAAGAAAAGCTAAAAGAAATACTTACCTCCTCTGGTTGATGACTTACCTGGAACCCTTGCATTTTTTACCTTACTTCAGAGGCAATCAACGCATAACCCATAAGTCTGAGCTCAGTCTCCATTCGTATTACATCATCAAGACGAATAAGAATGAAATGCTCGAAATCTTGAGGAGGAGAAAATCATCATGAAATATCATTGGCACTCACACAAACATGGCTGTACTAATGCTTCTAGATTAACTTGGATATTCGTCAAAACCAAAAGATGAAAAGTAGAAATATAAGAAGAGCATATAAATAAGAAAAACATAAAGATGTTACTTTTGATTACTTGTAGCAATGATGAAAGAAAGGAGGAGGTTACATCGGTGTCACTCTCAACATAAGTCTCTCTCTTACTTACATGAATCTCAGTCTGACCTATACTTACAGAGAAATAAAAATTACATAAAATGAAAATAAAAACTTACACTAAAAAGAATGAAAAACTGGTCTAAAATCTATCTCTGTACGCTCTGAAAAACACAGTATTTATAGGCAAAACCCAACGGGGAGGAGCATACGAAGATAGGGGGAGCAAACGCTCTCCCAACAAACACAATAAAGCCGCATTTCTGCGGCGTTAGCCACATTTTCGCAACTTGGGTGTGGCCAGGTGGCCACGCCCAGGGTGGTACAGCTCCTCATTTGGTGATATCTCCTTATCTGGTTCTGGATTTCCCGTTTTAGCTCCTGGATTTGACGAAACGGCCTTTGATCTTTAGCTTTAACTAATTGATTTGTAGAGATTTATTCTAACTGGTTTTAGCCTATCTGATCTGCCCTGATTTTCTAGTTTTGAATTAATTCTGAATTAAATCAGAATTTTGATGGGCTTTTGGGCTCGTTTATCTTTCCTTTCCTTTAGCAATGGGCCTGCATATAAATTAGACAATAATTAGGACTAAAAGCAAAGTTTATTATATAATAAGTATAAGAATATGACAATGTATGTGTAATATATGTGACCGAGCACACCCCCACACTTATCTTTTGCTCGTCCTCGAGAAAATAACAAAACTACACTAAAGATTATTAGACCACTTTCGCAGATCACGCGATTGCACTTAGCATGTGCGACAAGCTGTCAAACCTCCAGGTTTCCCCTAGAGGACGAGTTTTGTCTCGTGAGGGTTTTCAGTGGATTGCACCCATAAAATCCATAAAAAAAGAGAAAAATGTTAGTATTTTGAAAACACATTTTGAAAGAGAAAAATATTTGAAATATTATTGTAAGAATTAAGTAATCTATAAGTTATAGAAAAACTGAATTTTTCATTCCTAAACTTAGTCTCTATTCAAAAATTTGTTATCAATCAATGTAAGGAGTCAAATTGTACTTCTCATCTAATCTATTACTTTACCCTAAGTCATATGGACCTTCGTGACCGAGAAATTTTGACTAAGAGTTCTTTAACTCTAACTCTTTTGTCTTATTTATTTATTTATTTTTTTAATTTGGTGATAATATTCCTTAGTTTTCTTAAGCTTTCTAATCTGCCCATGTAACGAGCCTTTAATCGGTGACTCCCAAGCCAAATGGTCTTAGGGCACCGGGTGAGAAGACACCTGATTGGAATTCATTTTGGATCATTTTATATCACATTACCATGTTTTATATTAATAAAAATAGGATTTTAACGCTTTTCTCTCTTATTTTTCAGGTCCATTCTTTAATGGAGAAGAAGACCCAAATTTTGAATTTTTCAAGGAATTAAAAGTGTTTTTAGAAGCCCACGTCAAGGAAGCCCAATTCTGAAACAAACTAAGGCATATTCCCCCACTTCTAGAAGCTCCAACTGGGCACCTGCAGCATAACGGAATGTCAGAGTAATCGCTGGTGCAACAGCCAAGATGCTGCCGTGAAAACGCGGCTCTGGCCGCGGATCCGCTATACATGCTTGGTCGTTGATCAGGTGATTGATCCTACGGCTATTATGGGTTGCAATCTTCTCCTGAGGCCTATAAAAGGACCCTGTAAAAAGAGAGGAGATAATAGCTTTTTGTTTTAGGAAAATAGTTAGGAGTTCTTTAATTCTCTCTTAGTCTTTTTGCGTAATTTTTCATTTTCTCCTTTTAGATCCAGAAAGAGAGAGAGAGAGAGGGTGAGAGAGATCTCTGTAATTGAAGAAGTGACAAGGCTCAAGCTTTCCTTCCTCAAATCTTTCTTTCTCTATTGCATTTACTTTCTGATTAAGGTTTACCTGCACAAAAATACAGAATTTTAGAGCATTTAAATAGAGATGTGCAAGTGCTCAATTCTACCGCAATAGCAAGTGGCTATGCGGGTCGTGATCTACAAGGAGGGACCAGCGATGGAAGCTTTCTTTAGTAAGTCTTCTTTTAAGATACAAAGTATGGTTAAAGTTCTTCATTAGTTCTTAAAAAGAAAATGAAAAAGAGTTAAAGTCAAGTTAGGCAGAAAGTGAGAGATTGGGAAGATGGAGAAACCAGAATTAGATATGTACAAAGAAATGAAAAAGGAGTGATAAAAGAAGTGGGTGTTGTTGGTGTTGGTGATCTAAACTAAAGAAATAAAAGAAAAGAAAGAAAGATTAAAGAAATACTTATCTCCTTTAGTTGATGACTTACCTGGAACCCTTGCATTGTCTACCTTGTTTTGGAGGTGTTCAATGCATAAGACATAAGATCGAGCTCAGTCCCCATTCACATTACATCATCAAGACGAACAAGAATGAAATGATATGGAGTCTTGAGGAGGAGAACATCATCATGAAATATCGTTAGCACTCACACAAACATTGTTATACTGATGCTATTAGATTCACTTGAATGCTCATCATAACCAAAAAGAGAAAAAGTAGAAAGAAGAAGAAGGAAATAAAAATAAAGACGAACATAAAAAAAAAGTTACCTTTTATTGCTTGCAGAAACAATGGAAGAAAGGAGGAGGTACATCGGTGTCACTCTCAACATAAGCCTCTCTCTCTTACTCACATGAATCTCAATCTAACCTAAGCTTACAAAGAAATTAAAATTACATAAAAAGAAAACAAAACCTACACTACAAAGAATGAAAAACTGGACTAAATCCTATCTCTGCATGGTCGTCCTAGGATAACAGGAGTTTGAGCCCTATGATTGGAGTTGGACACAGGTTGTGTCTCTAGAACTTGAAATCGATAGGGTAAATAAACTCCCCGACCCAGATAAGAACATCATTAATCTCTCCTTTTGGGACTTTTATTGAACGGTCAGCCAGTTGGATAGTGACTCGAGTTGGACTAAGATCGCCCAACCTAAGTTGTTGATAAACTGAGAATGGAAGCAAGTTGATACTTGCTCCCAAGTCAAGAAGTGTACAACTAATCTCAGCTTGTCCTATTGTGCAGGCAATGGTTGGACTACCTAGATCCTTGCACTTAACAGGGATCGGACCCGATAGTAGCTCACTAATGTTAGTGGCTAAGAAGACCTTTTTAGGTATATTAGTCTTTCTCTTCTTGGTGCACATGTCCTTAAGAATTTAAAATAAAATGAGACTTGTTGGATGGCATCAAGAAGTGGCACATTTATCTTCACTTGATTAAAGATCTCAATTATCTTATCCATGTGTGGATTTTGCTTGTTTTTCAGCCTATTAGGAAATGGTGCTATAGGCTGGTGTACACGACTGGTTGACTTATCTTTTTTAGATTCATCAAATTTAGGAGGAGTGGGATTAGATGAGGTGGATGCTGAAGTGTGATTGTGCTGATTAGGATTAGGTGGTGTTGACACTTGGTTATAAACTTTTTTTCTCGACCTCAATGTATGAACAACATTACATTGATTCAGTGATTGACCCTCAACCAAATGAGCTTGTTGTGAATTCTTAGGATTTATAATTGGTTGACTGGGCAAGGTACCCTTTTGCCTCTCATGTTGTGGATTGGCTAACTGGCTCATTTGACCCTCTAGCCTCTGTATTGTTTGCATGAGGGAATCTTAGTTCTTCATGTACCTTTTCATGTTTCTCTCAAATCAGTCATTCTCCTTTCGCGTTGAGGATTCTAGAAGGAAGATGGTGGAGCTTGGTTGGGAAAATTTTGTTGATAATTTGAAAAATTGTTGGGAGAATTGTGAGGGTGATTGGAAAAGTTGGGTTGATGATTGGAAGAATTATTGGAATGATAGAAGTGGTTTGCATGATTTGACCGTGGGTGGTCATTATTTTGTTGGCTCCATGAGAAATTTGGGTGATTTTTCCAGCCAGGATTGTACGTTGGAGCATAAGGATCATTGTTCGGCCTTGAAAAGGCTGCATTCATCGGTTCAGGAAAGTGTTGGTGAGCTTGAAATACAGGACACTCCTCAAACACATGATTCATGGCATGACAGTAAGTACAACCTGGAGTTGAAAATTGGTTTGGGCTGACTTGATTGACTGGACTTGGTTCCTTAGTTTCTAGTGCTTCCAGTCTTCTCGCTAGGTTAGCTAACTTAGCCTCGTTAGCTATGGATGATTCAATCGAATGGAGACCTCCTTTTGAAGAGACAGAGTTTGGATTTATAGAGCTTTCACTAGTAGGTTCCCATTGGATGGTCTTTTCAGCTAGATTCTCATATAAATCCCATCCTTCTGCAAGAATCCCCCTTGGCACATGCTTTTTAAGAGGGTCTTTGTCGAGTAGTCTAAACCATCATAAAGAATTTGACATTGTCGCCATTTCTCTATTCCATGATGAGGACATTGGACAAGGAGGTCTTTGAAGCGTTCAAAGTACCTCCAAATGGTTCACTAGGTTCTTACTTGAACTGCATGATGTTCTTCCTAACGAAGGCCGTCTTGTGGATTGGATAGAATTTCTTCAAGAAGACCTTGATGAAACCATCCCAAGAGGTGATAGAGCCGGCCGCTAAGCTGTAGAGCCATTTCTTGGCTAAGTCCTTAAGAGCAAATGGGACAAATCTTAACCTGATAGCATCATCTGCAAGGTGTGGGATTTTCATCATTAAGCATACTTCTTCAAATTCTCTTATGAAGAAATAAGCATCTTTGGACTCTAAGCCATGGAATTTAGGGAGTGTATTGATGAACCATGGCTTAAGCTCAAAGTTGTGTTCACCAATCGATGGAAGTTGGATACAGAATGGAAGTGATGTTCTAATGGGATAGAACCTATCCTGCAAAGATGTCAGTCAATCCATAACCAAATCTAGTCTTGTTTCGAACTTGGGTGGTGATGTGTTTCTAGTTAACCTAGATGAATTAGGGTCTCTTGACCACACTTGCATACACAAACACAATCACAAATAAGTTCACCAATAGTCAAGAAAAGAAAACAACTAAGCCTAGTCTAAGATAACCTTGACCTAGACAACTCCTAACTGGTTGATTGTCCAGAGGAGGTATAATGTAGACTTTGACCACAAGCTAATCAGCCAGGTCAGGGCAAGACTGGTGGGAGGTTATCTGTCAAAGACGTTCCTTAATTAAGTAACCACCAACCTTCGGGCTTTCGGCCTTTAATCCCTTTCCTAGACACTGATTTGGCAGGAGTCAAATTCCAACACTTTTTCCCTTTAGGATAATCTCCTAATGAGTTCGAGATGTCCCTAAGGCCAATGTCTATCAGATTTTACTTAGGCTTAGGTTGTGCGTGCTTGGAGATGGTTTGTGGGCTAAAAAAGGGTAATGACTTCCCCACCTTATCTTGACTTGGATTTTGCCCTTAGAATTGATTTGTGCAAAGTGTGCAAGATATAGAAAAGTAGCATTCAAAAGCAAATATCACCCAAGAATGTTTCCTAAACTATATGCTATGCATACATACCTTATCTCCAGCTATCTTCAACAGTATTGTAAAGTAAACGTAATTAGACAAATACCTAGAATGCAAGTCTAAACGTTTTTTAAGCAATTAAAAATCACTCAAATTACTGTTGGATTAAAACAGGATGGTGCATAGCAGATATAGCAAGAATATAACATACAAAAAATTAATTTTTGCGAGTAATATGTCCTACAAAAAAGAGTTTTAGTAGTCCAATGGAATTTTCAGTTTTTGCAATGTAATTTCTTGAAATTTTGTTTCCTACTTTCGAGAGTAGGGGCACAGAATTTGCAAGTCTTCGCTTGCAAAGCTTGAATGCTAGATCTGAATCTTCAAGTCCCTGAAACAACACACAAAACTTGTTAAAAAATAAATACACCGTTCCCTCCCCGGCAACGGCACCAAAAATTGATTGCTAAAAAATGAAAGAACAACCAAAGAGTTAAGAGATTTACCGTGTAGCTGCGGCTAACGGGTCGTGTCCACAAGGAGGAATGCAATGAAAGCTTTACGGTGTTCCATTTAATGACAAAGAATTGTGCTTTTTTTTAATGGAAAAGAGAATGGAAAGAAGGGGATGATTAAAAGGGAAATTGCAACTTTGGAGAAGACTTTGGAGAAGGTGAAAATAAACTTTGAAAATTATTTGGTTTGTTTTAAATATAAGAGGAGAAGATCTGGGCTCACTATCTCACTACTCAACTGTTCATTCTTCTATTGAAATCCTAAATGCCTCAACTTGATCATAGGCAAAACTTAAGATTGACTTTAGAAAGTTTGAAGTAAAGCACATAAGATGGTTGGAAGAGTTCACTCATTTCTTTAAGAAATCGTTTTGAATAGGATGTTCAATCATCAAGCGCGAAGAAGCAAGTATGAAATAAAAACAGTTCAAGAAACGTTCTTAAAAGAAGTATGAGTTTAAAAATCCAAACCCATCCTCATGTGCCTTCAAAAACACTTTCAAGAAGAAAGGCTTTAAGTAAGGCATGCAAATGATTCATTGGGTCTTTTTCATTAAAATAGAAGAGAAGAAGAATTGAAGAGAGGTATAATAGTGAGCCCAGAAAATCGATCTAGCTACTCATGGAAAACAAAGAAGAAAGAAAGTAAATAATGCATGACATACTGTAATACAAGTGGAAGAAAATGTGGCTCGATTCTTGTATTGATGTCACTTCAATCTTCAAGTACAAGCACTCAATTTCTCTCTCTCTCTCAAGTATTGGTACTGGACTACAAATTGAAAAACAAAAATACAACTTTTGTACTATCTAACAAAGAGCCTAAATTCTTAGAAAATAAATAAAAATTCTAATCCTAGTCTTCGCTCCCTTTTGCTCTGTTGAAACTGGTATTTATAGGAAAAAACCAAAGGGGGGAATCCCTGGAAGATTAGGGGAGCAAATGCTCCCTCAACTGACACTACATAGCCGCAGAAACGTGGCTAGGGCCGCGTTTTCGCGGTCCTGGTGTGGCCATGTGGCCACACCTAATTGGTGGGTCTCTCTGGTTTGGTGATTTGCCCCTATCTTCTTCTGGTTTTCTCATTTCAGCTTCAGGGTTTGACGAACCAGCCTTTGATTGTTGGCTTCAACCGCTTGATTCAGGGAGGATTCTTTTCAACCGGTTTTCAACTTCTATGATATGCCAAGATTTGCCCTGATTCCTTGATTTTGAATTTATTCTGAATTAAATCAGAATTTGGTGGGCTTTTGGGCTTGTTTCTCATTCCTTTCTTTTAGCAATTGGGCCTACATTAAACAAAGAAGAAGAAGACTTGTTAATAGGATTTATTAGCTAAAAAGTATGGTAAGGTGACAATGTATATGCAATATATGTGACTAATCACTTTCAAAGCTCTTTACTTTATTGCACTTATTTTTACCATATTTTCTTTCTTATTTTTCTTTTCTATGGCTAACTAACCCCTAACATGATTAACTAACTTCTAACACTACTAACTACTAACTCTTGGGTGATTGCTAGCTCATATGAATTATTGAATATTTTTATTTCTAGTCTTATAATTAACAAGTCTTTTTATTCCCAATGAAGATGAGTAGTGTTTCAACTCTTAGTGAATGCTTTGTGTTACCTCCATATGATTCATGTGTGCTTCCTTTAGTGCCTTGTTTCTTGAACAAGTGCTTTGATAGAACATGAAGATGGATCACTTTAGTATGCTAGCACCTATTGTACAAGTTTCTTATTTCATGCTAGCTTGTTATAGCTTTGATGAATTAATGAATCTTACATTCTTATTTCGCATACCTAAGTGTGAATACCTATGTTCCATTATTGAGAACCTATTGGGAGCTGATGATCCAAGGAGGCCACCTAGCCAAGCCAAGATGAGAACACATTCTCAATTTGGGATAACATTTTGATTTAACAAAGCAAGAAGGACTATTGCCGATGAATCTACATGAGGAATGAATCACCCAATGAGATTAGTAAGTTAGTAGTGTAGAATGTTAGTTAGTCATGGCCTTCTTTCCATTGAATTTTAAAACTCTTTTCTAAAACTTTTTCTTTTTCCAACATCACCATTTTTATTCCGTTTTCCTCGTTTCCGTTTTCCTTTTCTTAAAAACTCTACAAAGATTCTTCACTTTATTTCTATTTTATTTTGTTTTCTGATTTTTGAACAAAGAAGAACCTTCATTTTTCTTCTCAAAAACTTTAACATAAAAATTGTGAACGCTTCCATCGCTAGCCCTCCCCTGTGGACACGACCCGTTATAGCTTGTGCTACGAACGATAATTCGAAGGAGTAAGTAAATCTTAACACATATTCATAGTTTGAACATCAGCCTAAAACATAAATAGTTTACTCTGAACTCTTAATTCAATTCTTCCTTGCGAACAACACCCCAAGGACTTAAGGACCCGAGCAAATAAGGCCACAAAACTAAGGATTTTATTATATAAACAGCCTTTAGGAGTGAATACTTATGCTTTATGAGGCACAAATACCTATCTTAATCACAGAATTTATATATATATATATATATGTATATGTATTTTTCCTCTTTTTTCTTTTTTGAAAAATAAGGCATGAGAATCTTTGCTTTTGAACCCTAAGTGTGTAAGTGTCTAAAGCATGCATATATTATCAAGGTAAAGATCAAGACTAAATTACTTTCACAAATTTTCTTCCTAACCTTAGAAATCAAATAAATAATCTTATTTTGATTAAGTATAAGAAATCCTAATTATGATTCTCTTATTCTTGAAAATTGACTTAATTTCTTACAAAAAAATATGTAAAAATATTGTTTCTATTTTCAAAAAGTTTTTAAAAGTAAAGAAAATGTTAATAATATTTTTTTTAATAATAAAAAAAACCTAAGTTATGTTAGAACCCTCCTCCACACCTATCTCATACATTGTCTTCAATGTCTGAATTAACGCATAGATGCATGAAAAAGAAGAAAGGGAAAGAAAATGTTATCTTAAGGTGGTGGTTCCGGTGGTGGTCTGATTGATCCACAAAATGCGGCTCAATCCAATTTGCGTGGAGTTCGAAGGAACCCACCAGAAACTTCTCTAATATAACCCACTAAAATGATGTATATCTGAATGATTTTTATTAAGAATTTTTTCCCATCTCATTTTCAAATTTTCAAACTAATTTCAGAGTCATTATTATCAACACCTCTGTCCTGAAATGGAGTATGAAAAGATGGAATGATTGATCTGGAATTAGGAAGACAATGAATTACAATCGACTCAGGCAAATGACTGAAGTTAAGTAAAGGTTCATGAGTCAAAATTTGTTTAGAAAGTGGGTCCAAATCAAGAAGTCAAAACTCAAGTCCACATTCATTTCCCCACAATGGAATGTGACTTTCTAAAATTAGTGATTCAAGATCAAGAATGTTAGGTATGGGAATCAAAACTGACTCTAAAATATTGCTCAAATCTGGTAGCAAAAAAGGAATCAATATTGACTTAGAAATTTGAACTGCATCACAAATTTGAGACTCAAGGTCACATTCCTCATTGAGTTCAATTTCATAAAAATGAGAACTTATCAATTTGTCAATAGGACTTTCAAAAGTATGAAATTGGTCAAGTTCAATATGATAATCATAAATGATTGGTGATTCAATTTCTCGATGGACAGGCATAGGATCCAATGTGGACTCTGGAGAAGGATTGAAATCAGGTGAAGACACCGGAGTCATTATTGAATCAGAAAGTAGAATTGAATTACAAAGTTGAGGTTCCGAATCATATTCATTCTCAAGTTCAATTTCAGGAAAGGGATAACTTGCCAAAATGTCAATGTGGTTTTAAAATTTTGGAGTTTGGGCAAGTTCAAATGGGTGTGCTGAAATGGAATCTTGTTTCTAAAACAACATGATTCTTTGGCTCTAACAGAATGGTTAGCGACATCATGAATGGTCAAAGAGTGAGAATGGAGAGTTTTGACCATTATATCTATGTCATGATTATGAGTGATTTGAGTCTAAGTCATGGCTTCAAGCATCTTTTCATAGGCGATTGGTTCATCGTTTTGTTGCGATTGGACTTGAAAAGGTGAAGTTTTGGTTTGGAGTTTGTGATAAAATCGTGAGTCCATTAGAGTTTTTGATTATTGCTCAGACTCACGCATACTCATTTCCAAGATTGACGGTTTTCTATTTTGAAGTGGTGGAACTGAGTATGAATCTTCAAAATATTGTGAAATTGGGGAGGCTTGAAATTTTCGTTCGGCCTCCTGCATGCTTCTATACTCTTTTCTACCTCGGATTTTCTTCAATGGGTTGGACTAGAAAAGGAGCATAGGAAGCAAAATCAGGGAATGAATATTGTAAAAATTGTGGACAAGGTGGATAAGGAGGATAAGTTGGTTGAAAATTAGACTCGGGAGAGGTGAATCACTATTGACTCTTGGAATTATTTTGAAAATTATGGTCATAAGATTAGGGGTATGGGTTGTATTGATTTGGATAAGACCAATCTGGCACACTAGGTTGGTTATAGTTATGATTTGTCGGGTTGATAATATCCGAAAAAGAGGTCGGGGTGTAACATGAATTACCATTAAAATTGAAAAAATTATTGTTATAAGCCATATCACACAAGAAATGTCAAACACAAACAAAGAAAAAAACAAATAAATAAGCAAACAAATAACAAGCAAAAAACTAACCTAAGTTAGGGTAGATCTTAGACGTAGACGATTCCTAACTGGTTAGACAGTCCACATGGAGTATATTGCAGAATCTGACCACAAGTTAATCGGCCAGGTAGGGGCAAGATCGGTGGGAGGTATCCGTGCCTAACCAACGAGCCTAATTATGCCAAACCACCAACCTTCGAGGTTTCGCCCCTTAATCCCTAACCTTAGAAACTGATTTAGCAAGTGTTAAATTCTAATCAACTTTCCCCTTAGGTCAGTCTCCTATATGAGTCCGAGATGTCCCTATGGTCAATGTCTACTCAGTTTTAGTTAGGTTGGTAAGTGAGTGAGGAGATGGTTTGTAGCCTAAGAGAGGGTAATGACTTCCCTACCTTATCTTGTTTATAGGATAAGCCCTTAAATTAATTTAGTGCAATGTGTGCAAGATATAGAAAAGTAACATTCACAAGCAAATATCACCCAAGAATGTTTCCTAAACTATATTCTTTGCATACGTACCTTTTGCTCCAGCACTCTTCAACAGTAATATAAAATGTAAACGAATTAGACACGTGCCTAAATACCAAGTCTAAATCGTTTTTAGCATTTAACAAACATCATTTTACTGTTGAGGTTAGAAAATATGTACAGTGAGACAAACAAGGAAATAATAGCTACATAATTCAGCTTCACAATTCAGCCAACCTGTAGAAACACAGGTTAGTAGTTCACTCAGTTTGCCACTGGAATGTAGCAAATTTGAGAGCTTCTGGGCTCTGATTTTTAGAGTAGAGTCCAGGGCCACTTATATATCCACTGCAGCAAAAATTTTCTTGTTGTTAAACTTGTACACCAAGAACAAAGAAGAAAGTTAACCAAAAATGTAAATCTAAAAAGAGAATAACTTACCATTCCTCCCCGACAACGGTGTCAAAATTTGATTGAGGTTTTACCTGCACAAAAGAATACAGAATTTCAGAACTTAGAATAAAGAGTGCAAGTAATCAGTACTACCACAATAGCAAGTGGCTATGCGGGTCGTGATCCACAAGGAGGGACTAGCGATGGAAGTTATTTTAGCAAGTTCTCTTTTAAGTTACATTCAATGGTTAAAGATCTTCTTTTAGTTCTTTAAAAGAAAAGGGAAAAAAAGGTTAAAGTGAGTTAGGAAGAAAGTGGAGATTGAGATGGTGGAGAAAATAGAAAATGATATATACAAAGAAATTGAAAAGAGTGATAAAATAGTTGAAAGATTGCGGTGTTGGTGATCTAAACTAAAAGTTAAAAGAAAAGAAAGAAAAGCTAAAAGAAATACTTACCTCCCCTGGTTGATGACTTACTGGAACCCTTGCATGTTTTACCTTGCTTCAGAGGCATCAACGCATAACCCATAAGACCGAGCTCAGTCCGCATTCGCATTACATCATCAGGACGAACAAGAATGAAATGATACGGAATCTTGAGGAGGAGAACATTATCATGAAATATCGTTGGCACTCACACAAATATGGCTGTACTGATACTTCTAGATTCACTTGGATATTCATCAAAATCAAAGAGAAAAAGTAGAAATATAAGAACAACATATAAATAAGAAAAACATAAAGATGTTACCTTTGATTACTTGCAGAAACGATGAAAGAAAGGAGGAGGTTACCTCGGTGTCACTCTTAACATAAATCTCTCTCTCTTGCTTACATGAATCTCAGTCTGACCTATGCTTACAAAGAAATAAAATTACATAAATGAAAATAACCTACACTAAAAAGAATGAAAAATTAGCCTAAAATCTGTCTCTGCATGGTCGCTCTCTGTACACTCTGAAAAACCCAGTATTTATAGGCAAAACCCAACGGGGAGGAGCATACGAAGATAGGGGGAGCAAACGCTCCCCAAACAAACACAATAAAGCTGCAAAAATATGGCTTTGGCCGTGTTTCCGTGGCCTGGGTGTGGCCAGGTGGCCACCCCCGGGGGGGTACAGCTCCTGGCCACACCGGGGGGGTACGCTCCTCATTTGGTGATATCTCCTTATCTGGTTCTGGATTTCCTGTTTCAGCTCCTGGATTTGACGAAACGGCCTTTGATCTTTGGCTTTAACCAATTGATTTGTACAGATTTGTTCTAACTAGTTTTTAACTGATCTGCTTTGCCCTGATCTGCCCTGATTTTTAGATTTCAGATTAAATCTGAATTAAATCAGAATTTTAATGGGCTTTTGGGCTCGTTTCTCTTTCCTTTCCTTTAACATTGGGCCTGCATATAAATTAGACAATAACTTAGATTAAAAGCAAAGTTTACTATATAATAATATGAGAATGTGACAATGTATGTGCAATATATGTGACCGATCACGCAGACGTCTTTCGAAGGACAGGTGTGGCAACTCTTCATCGATGATGCATCAAGAACGGGTCCTCGAGAAAATATCGTAGCAAGCGTGGGGTAGTACTTGTCTCCCCACAGAGCTACGTAATCCCTCGTGCATTCTTTTTAAATGAGTTGTGTTCCAATAATGTAGCAGAATACAATGCTCACTTAATCTGGATGCAATCGCCGATAAGATTGGCGTTCAAAATCTCGAAGCATACGGTGATTCAAAGCTCATCGTTAATCAAGTTCGCGGGGAGTACTAAGTCAGACATGAAGACTTAGTACCCTATCACAACGCAACTATCCACATGGCAGAGAGGTTCAAAAACTTCTACATCGACTATGTACCTCATTAGCAAAATACGCATGCAGATGTACTGACATCCCTCGATGCCTTCTTGGCTCTTCCAGCCGGAGCAGCAAAGAAAGTACTCATCTATAGCCATGACTTGTACTATCCGAAACTCGCCCTCGAAAATGATCAGATTCCAGCAGGAACCTTCAAGTCAAAAAAACTCTAGAGACATCGGCAGGTGCAGAGCTCAGGGATTGGCAATTCTCGTATATCGACTATGCATTGTATGGCATTATGCCTGATGACCCTAAAGAGGCGGCTACCATTTAAGGAAAGCCCCTAAATTCTATTACAATGCGATCACAAGAACACTGTGTCGCCGATCGCATGATGGAATTCTCATTCGTTACTTGTCACATAAAGAGGCACACGAAACACTCAAAGAAGGTCATGATGGTATGTGTGGAGCTCACCAACTTGGTCCAAAACTTTGAGATCGACTCCAAAGACTTAGATATTATTGGCCAAAAATGATCCTTGACGCCATCGCTTACGCTAAGCGAAGCCACACCTGTCAGATCTATGATGACTTCATTAACCAGGGACCAGGACATCTTTGTCCTACAACTTCTTCCTAGCTATTTAAAATGTGGGGAATGGACGTTGTTGGTCCTATCAGCCCACCTTCATCCAAAAGATATCGGTTTATCTCAGCCATAATTGATTAATTCTCTAAATGGGCTGAAGCAATCCCCTTGAGGGAGCTAAAGACATCTGACGTGATTAAGTTAATTAAACATTACGTGGTCTCTCGCTTTGGCATGCTACGACAGATTGTTCATAATAATGGGCCTCAGTTCATCGCCAAGCATTTCAGAGATTTTGCAACAAGTTCAGAATCCAGAGTGTGTCTTCAACGGCATACTACCCCACCGCTAATGGCCTTGCTGAAGCTTTCAACAAGACCATTGGGAAACTTCCCAAGAAATTCATCACGAAAAGCCAACGCGACTGGGATGATAAGTTAGCTGAATATTTATAGGCTTATCCACAACAGTGAAAACTCTGACGAAAGGTACACCATTCTCTTTGGTAAATGGGTGTGAAGCCATACTCCCACTAGAAATCCAGATCCCATCCCTACGCGTTGCCTTGACAACGGAGATGACAAATGAGGCGAAGCAACGACTATGACTCCAAGAGTTAGAAGCTTTGGACGATTAACGCCTGCAAGCTCAACAACAAATCAGGCTTTATCTAGCTCAAATTTCTAGAGTCTTCAATAAGAAAGTCAAGAAGCAGAATTTTAAAAAAGATGACGTTGTCTTAGCTGTCAGAAGACCCATAGTGATGACACATAAGACAAAAAGGAAATTTCAGCTCAAATGGGAAGGATCATTTATAGTAGAGTCAGTCTACTCAAATGGAGTATACCGCTTCATAACCCCTGATGGTGATACTCTCATGATGCTGATTAATGACAGATTCTTTAAGAAGCACTACCCTTAATGGGATTCTTCTCATGATCAGGTTAACATTACACCTCTGATCAAAACATTCAAATCCAAGATGTTTGGAAGAATGCTAAAGAAAAGCTTCTTTCTTCAATGGATCACATTACGGTCGATCATTGTCGAGCCGACTGAACATTGGTTACATCATAATGCATGATATAAACATCGAAGAAAAGACAAAGTGCGAAACAACAGTTTTAACCTTGTTACTCTTCTCTAGTTTATCTATCAAAATCCGACACCTTTGAAGGCTTAGGATAGAGGAAAATGTAGGCTTTTATGTCTAACATAAGTCCTTGTTGCTCCCTTACATGGAGTGACATGTCTTCAAAATTGTCAAGTTAACACTACACCTCTGACATTTCAAACTTCACTCGCCAATTCTCCTCAACAGAATGGCAAGCCCTCAAAATTATTCATATCTCAAATTAACTCTTGTTGTCATGTTAGCACTCACCTTTAACAGTGATCAAGTTGCTGCCAAGTTCAATATTAAATCTCTGACAATCACTTTCCTCAGGTCTCCATATCGAAGCTGAGACGAGTGACGCTAAGTTTAACATCATACCTCTAGCATTCAGTTCATTGTTAATTTCAACAATATACCTATGACAATGATTTTACCTCAAACTTCCGTATCGAAGTCGAGATGACTATTGCTAAGTTTAAAATTACACATCTAGCATTATCTCTACTGTCAAGTTTAACATTATACCTATGACAGTGGTGTGTTTAGTTTTTTTCCTAACGAAACTGAAATTCTCGTGGAGTTAAGTTAACAGTACACCTCTAGCTTTTGTCCTTGTCAAGTTAATATCACACCTCTGACAAGAATCAATTCAAGCTGTTAAGTTAATATCACACCTCTGATAGTAAAGAAATACTTAGATCCCCGACGGGTCTAGTCTTACTTGTTATTCTTGCCAATAGAATGGCAAGTCCACTTAAAATCACTGTTAGGTTAATATCACACCTTTAACAGTGTTCTCACCAATCCCTACCTGAGTCTTAATTACGTTAATACTAAACCTCTGATGAAGCCTTAATCACAATCCTCCGTGGAGTGAAAACTTTACTTGTCATTCTCATCCATAGAATTGCAAGTCATAAAACCTATTCCACTTCTGTTAAGTTAATACTATACCTCTGACAGTAACCTTTTTAAATTTCTTAAATTGAAATTTTCAACTTTCACTTGCTAAGTTAAAATATTACACTTCTAGCAAATCAAATATAATCACTTCCACTTATCTGATTTTTAATTCAAAAAGGAAGTTAAGGAAAATATGAAGGCCAAAAAAGTGTCACTTTTATTAATGTTTAAAAATATGAAAGTGTCACAGAACGCTCTCTTATCCAATAAGATTGAGTGTTACAACAAAAGAATAGAAAGAAGTCCCTCTTGCTCAGTGAAAGGTTGCACTCACTCCTTGAAACATTAAAGATACACAAAGTTCATCTTCTTGATTATGGCCAGGAATAGCAATCGACTTCCTCTCTTCTTGAAGAACAATGGTGTTTCTCGAGATCGAAATGCAGGAGAGAATTCGGATTCCACCCGACCAACTGGTGTGAATGTCTTCACAAGGTTGTAATCCTTCGCTTAATGGGAAGCTCCACCAACAAAAAGTCATCTAATAAGCATGGGTTTTTCGTTGCTGTCACTTCTTTGAACAAGATTGGTGAAGGGAGGATCCGAGACCTCACTGGTGACGTCCTTTTTCCTGTGACCTTTAAATGCGCCATGCTCTTTGTGATCAGAGACGATCCAGGACCTTATTGGCGCATCATGTCCAATAATGTCTTGATGTGTATCGAGAACCATGCGGATCTTCCTCGCCTTTGGACAGAAGTTCTGACTCCTCAAGTGGTCACCAACAAACGAACTGGTCATTTCATGTCTACCTCAATGAGCAAGGCAAAGACACTGGAACAAGCACCAACTATATGATCACAACATGCAAGAAGGAAAAAACTGAGGATAAATTTTTGCAAGGACAGAAAACATGAATTCAAAAACATAGATGCGGATCTAAAGTTATGAACTTCAGACGCGAATCTAGCGGATGCAGAGTTTACCACGCTCTACAAAGATAGAAAATATGGATCCGAATGCAAGCCTGATATTAGACTTGCGTCTGATGATTGAAACGCAGAGCATATATTAAAGGCACAGACGTAAGCTTTAAAACATTCTAAAGTTATGAGCTCCACACGTAGACATTATAGATTTACGTCTAAGAGTTCAAGACGTAGAGTTCGCCATACTCGCGTTTAAGATTTTAAAAGAGCATATAAGGCTTTTAGGACACGGAGTTCGTTACATTCGCGTCTAGAGTCTTCAAAAGAGCAGATACAAATCTTAAAATTTTTAAGTCATGGACTCCAAACACGTGTCTCATATACAATACCTACATTTCAAGCATCAAAACGTGAAGTTCACCATGCTCACATCTAAAGGGACTCAAAAATATACAAGCTCGCATTTCATCAAGATAACATGAAGATCGCGCTTGCAGAGCATGAACACAGGGATCTAATATTGACTGTCTAAACTTCAAGAAAGAAGTTTCAAAAGTTTCAGGAAGAGATCAAGAAACAGAGTATGGACGCTTGAATCTCAGAGCTACAAGGGAACAAAGTCTTATTTTGGTGAAGGCTATTTCCTACTGAAGAAGAGTTCTTTAAAGGAATAACATCATCCGTCAAGACAAAGTCATGAAAGTACCTGAGGGGATACTTTTTGATTTTGAAATCACCTAACAGTTATAATCTTCGAAGAAGGTTGCAAACAATCACCATAGCTTTGGGTTCGTTCAAAGAACTTTGAAAGTTCTACAGGATGCAGGCTTGAAGAAGAAGCCAGTCCAAGAACCCTAAAAGTTTTTCAGAGCATTTGCTCATGAAGGAAAATAATCAAGATGAATGGTTGTTAAAAGGCTCATGGCCTATTTATATGCTCGCTAATGGCCATTAATTAACAACATAAAAATCAAAGCCATTCTTTAAAGACCATTAATAGCCTTAATTCGTGACGTCAATAGCAAATCCAGTCTGAGTGAGACACGTAGATTTTTAGTCCGGGAAGTCCCAACAACACACGTCCCCAACTGTCAACGCTGACTTTGCCTCAAAAGATCCAGTGAGATCTTCGTGCACAGAGAGTCGCGTCATTAAAACCACGTCTCTTTAACTACAAGCGACACTTCAAGGGCCGTGTTTTGAAGTCTGCGCCCCTTCACGGGCCAAAGGCTGCATTCCCTCAACAAAATGAGGACCACATCCTTAACAATTCAGGGCCACATTTTGAAGTGCGCGTCCTTCCATGAACTGAGGGCTGCGTCTCCTCCAGCAAGTTGAAAAGCTCAAAGCCATGTCTCTCCTCAATTCTGGGCCGCGTTTCCCATCAATTCAGGGTTGCATCCCTTTAACAATTCAGAGCCATGTCCTCCATGTGAATCAGAGCCGCGTCTCTCAACAATTCAAAGCCACGTTCTCCAAGTGAATCAGAGTCATGTCTCTCAACAATCTAGAGTCGTGTCCTCTTAACAATGTAGAGTCGCGCTCTCAATAAATTAGAGCCGCATCTCTCAACAATTCAGAGCCGCGTCCTCTAATCGATTTAGAGTCATGTCTCTCAAATAATCCAGACTCGCGTCCTCTTAATAATTTAAGGTCACATCTCTCAATAACTCAAGGTCGTGTCTCCCCTACAATTCAGGGCTACGTCTCATCAATAATTAAGTGTTGTCTAAGTTTCTCCTCTACAACTCATAGTCATGTCCCAGCAAATGGCTAAGGACCGCGCCTCCACATTGGTCAAGAGCTGCATCTATGAGAGCTGCATTCTTCTATGCAACAAAGAGTCCATCTGATTCTCAAACACAAAGGAGGGATAAAGATGAGACCTGATTCTCAAACACAAAGGAGGGATAAAGATGAGACAAAACTTGATAAATTTTATTGGTTGTCAAAATAATAAAAGTGATATAAACACTCTCTTATTTAACAAATGGAGTGTTATAAAAAAAGATACAATAATAAAAGGAGGGGCTAATCTCGCTTAGCGAAAGAGTAAATCCATCCCGGAGGCACTGCATCTCATGCTGGCGTGTCTTCTCAACCTCTGCCCAAACTTGAACCCTTAATTCTTTCTCTAATAAGAATTTCTTCATAGCTAACTGTGCTTGAAAAGATTCCAACTTGGAAGAATGAGTAGCAAGATCTTCTTGGATCCGCTTCTTGGCAGCCTCTAGCTCCTCCAGCCTTTTCCTGGCAGCAGCAGGCCTCTGCTTATTTACCTGAATCAAGGCAATAGTTGCTTGAGCAGTGATTATAACTTGCTTTGTTTTCTTGGTGATGACCTCAGATTCTCTGGAGTTGTCAACCAATCTTTTTGATAGCTGGCTTGGAAGTCATTGAGGTGACGGGCCTCCTCAACCATCTGCTCCCCATCTCTTTCCACTTGCACTCTTGAGCAGTGAGGTGCTTATTCAACATCAGTCGAGCCTCGTCCACCGACTAGCCTTTTCCAAGGGTCCTTAGTTCCTTCAAGCATATCCCCAGCTATTCGACTAGCATCAGATATGCCCTAGCTTGCTCCAAACTTCCAGTATGATGGATGTTCTCGATCTAGTTTTCAATAAGTATTCAGGCAAACTTGAAGGAACTTCTCCCAGAAAGAACCATTTTGATGCAAGACCTCTTGGAGGTGAAGAATTGTTGCACCATCTGATGAGCCAATTCTTCCAAGATGTCTATGGCTGGAGCCAGCTCTGTTGGTGCACTCCCAGACTCTTTTTCTATGATTGTGCATACAATGTTCGTAGAGGCGGTAGCCATCTCACTTGGTGCAGAGACGAGGCCAGCAGCGGGTTCCATCAACGCTGAGGTCGTGACCGGCACCTCCAGAATTGTTTTGGTGGAAGCCTCTGAGATGACAACCGCAGGGACAGACTTCACAGTACTTGACTCAGCCATTGAAGTCTGAAGTGTGCTGTCCTTTGCGCCAGTGCTTGCCATAGGCTCTTCCATTTGCCCCACCTCTGTACTCTTTGCAATCATAACATCAGTGTTAGTAATAACGATGAAAATGAGAGAATATAGAGAATCTATATTCTCTTACTCAACTGAGGATCCAAAGATGGTAGATCCTTTAGCGGGCTGCTTTGAGATAAGGGTTCCCAGGTCACGATAGTTATACCCTCAAAGATTGTGCCAGTAACAGGAACTTTGAGGTCCTCCGGTTAGACCAACTCCTTAATCATCTCCTCAATATGAGAGGAGGTTACAGCTCTGACACTGGCGGTAAATCCTACAAATAACAGTCAGGTGAGTATGAAAATAATGTTCATATGAAGAAATAACAGGGGATAGAAGAAATACCCTCGGTGGTGGTGACCCCTCTTGATGGCGGAACTATAGCGGGAACATCCACATGCATCTCTTCCTCAGAAATGTGTAAAAACTTGCTGGAGTCAGGAGAGCTAGCTCATCGCCAAAGTTAACTTCATCCTCTGAATAGTCACCATGTTCTTCGGACGATGAAGATGACACTTGAACAAAGTAGATCTCAGTGACCGGAGCTTTGCCACTGAGAAGTCTAGTGGTAGGGCTGAGCTCTGTAACCCGAGAGGCTGACATCAAGACACTGGGAGAGCCCGACTGTCGCACCTGCACTCTTTCTTGAACCGAGAAAGCTGCTGGCTGAATTAAAACTCCTGTTTGTAATGGAACTTCAACTTCGGCCCTCTCCGTCACTTCTTTCGCCCCTTCAGCCATCACCACAATGAACTAGCCTGCAGACTCTGCCTCCGCCAAAACTGTGGGACCCCTGCTGCATAGACCCTGGGGACGAAGAGAGGAGGCTGCCTCTTCTTCTTCTTCTTCTTGTTCCTCCATACCGGAGGGGAGTATCTCAGGCATCTGGGCTGAAACTGCAGCCTCAGATCCTTTTCTTACCTTCTTCTGGCTAGGCTCACCTTGGGAAGTAGAAGCTCAGGGACGCTTGGGCACAGCTTGCTGAGTCCTCCAAGCGGGTTGCTTCTCAGCCACTCCTGCTCCAGACTCTGACCCCGAAGCAGCTCCTATTCTGCTAGTCTCCTTCCTAACCTCTTTTCAGCCTCCTTCTCGGCCTCTTGATACTCAGTCATCTCTCTCATCCGGCAACTCTTAGACCCTTTCTTGGTTTATACGCGGATTTGATGCCTTTTATGCATAATGCATTTATTTCAAACCCAGGCACCTTATTTGCCTTGAAATACCATGTACAAAAATCAAGACTTGCATAAGAATTAGGTGACTTGTGGAATGGTGAAGACAGCTCTGATTCCTTCAGCTATGCATTAGTACCATGCCAGGGCACCTTCAAATAAATTCTCACAGAAGCGAAGGTTTGGGTTGGGGTTACCAAATAAATTGGTCGTAACCAAACTGCCAAGCGAACTGACAAGGCATGTAAGGCTCTACTGTACAGGAATTCTCGTGCCGAAAAACCAAGTATCCAGGCCAAATGTTTATCAACCATCAGAAGATGCCGGAAGGTAATCGAGTGAATCCATTCGGGCCAACGAGGTCTGCAAACTTATCCTCGTAGGATGCATCGTGAATCTCGGGGAAGCACCTGTCCAATTGGTAATTGGCCCTATTCAGAATAGTCTTCCAGATGTAGAACATGTAGTACTGCAGCCTGCTCGAGCTCTCTAAGCACTGCACAAAAGGTATAAACTTCTGAGGCAAAGACGATGGCCATTAGTAATGGACAGTGCATCATATACCAAGCCATCAGATATGTGTATGGAAGCTCAACCCTAGGACTGGGAGTCTTAACTAGGGGAAGACTATTAGATTCCTTGACTGGGATGCCCTTTGCGTTCATGATTGCTTTCACCTGACAGAAGCTCTTCGTAAGCGCCCGTAACCCACTCTAGATCCGGCCACCATTGCTGGAAGGAGATCAATGGACTTCCCATGAGCAAGAAAAAATAGCTGGGTACACTATGTCGGCGACGATCACCTCATGTGGTAGCGTCGATACCACATATCGCTTCAACCACAACATGAGAAAGCCGCCAATAGAGCCCGATCAGACATCGAAACTTTGGCTTGATGGTGGAAGCTCTTAAAAATCATGTCTAGTTTGAAATTATCCTCATCTAAGTATGTGTGTATGAGCTAGTGGATGCACTGATCCTTTCAATTATTTTCTTCATCAGTGTTGAGAACTGTCCGGGTCATCGGGTTAGTTTTATTCATCTGAGGAACAGATAATTTGCCCACAACATCTGTTTAACTCCCCCACTCCTCCATCCCACCTGCTCACAGATATGAAAGTGACACAGCACCTCCCAATAAGTCTCATACACCAGAGGATCGCTCTTATTCAGCAGATGTAGCTCCTCTATCGATGGGATGTATTCCTCATAAGGGGCATCTCCAATCACCAGCCCTGAGACTTCATCTTATAGAGGGCAAGCCTCATTTCCCTGATAGGAGTGAAGAATGTGTAGGTCTCTGGATTATATCACTCCAAGATAGTGTAGAAATATTGGGTGCTCTACGGACAGACCTTACGGCCCAGAATAGTTCGGCCTGCAGCAAAAGGTCTTAAAATTTTCAAGAGCAAACCCTACCATTCTACCCCACCATGTTTTGTCGGTAGAGTGGATCCATTCGATGGTACAGAATTCTAGAGGAAAGTCACCCCTCACACCTAGAAATTGTCTGATGAAGGTGACTGCAAGTTGTGGGTTCTCTCCTATTGGGTATTCAGCTCTGATCAAATCAGGCTGTAACCCTAGCACATCCTTCCCATGACTAACGGTGAAGGCTTCACGGGCACCTATCTTGCCCAGGAAAACTCTGGAGATTGACTTGACTACTCCCAGTCCATCGTCCGACACACGGACATATGCTGCAGGTAGTCCAAGGGATACATCAGCTCCATATTCGGGAGGAAAAACTTCCTGTTGCCAATCTGGCAAAGCCATTTGTAATCCCATCATAAAGAGCAGCCTCATCCTCCTCGATTGAGTCACCAAAGAAGAAGTCGGGCTTTCTTATTAGAGCACGGGAATTTGATTCATCCCGACTGTCAGAAATGATTTCCCAAATAGTCAGCATACTGGCATTGCTGATCCAGCTCTGTCATTCCTTTGATGTACCAATGGTCACAGAAGCAGTCCTCTAAAGAATGAAGATCATGTTCGGGTCAGCACCACCTACATGTCCAAAGTGACACTTTTTGGACTAAGGATTCGAGGAGTACCGCACTGCAAAAAGAACAACACAATGTTCAGTAACCTGAGAGTTGTCAAAGTGATTGAAGCTCAAATGCAAGGTTCATCTCAGAACCGCGTGTAATGACTAAGATACAGAGCTTAGTGAAACTGCGTCTAAACTCAGAGCGCGAGGCTCACGTGAAGTCCGCGTTTGAAACTCCACAACTTAGAAATTTCTCTAAATGTTGGAATCAGATGTGAGCCTCAGGGAATCGGCATCAAACCTTAGGGATGCGAGGTTCACGTGTAGTCCGCGTCTGAACTTATAAGCAGACACAGACTTAAGCTGATGAGCGAAGATGCGGAGGTTATCAAACTCGCGTCTTACCTACCAGTCAAGGGTCGCATCTGAATCAAACACGTTTATGAGCCTCGCGTTGGCAGTTTAACTCAAAGAAGCTTAAGAGTTAAGATAAATCTTTAAGTTCTTTAATGACAAAATAGGTTTGGATGGTTTTATTACCTGAATAGGGGCCTCCTATGTAAGGAACCTCCCATTTGAACCTCTGGAGCGAAAGCGCTCGAGAAAGAAGCCACAGGCTTGATCTTTGAAGCTTTTTAACGGTGAATTCTTTAGAAAAGATGGAGAGAAAGAGGGAAAAGCTCGAAACTTTTCTAAGTTCTTAAAACTCTGGACGCAGAGTTCAACGAGAAGAAAAGAGTTTAATGATGACTCTTGAAAAACTGCTATTTTTTATAGACACAGTAATCGGCCAAGATACACGGCTCGTATCTCGAGATTGATTATCGCCAGACGCGTGACAATGCGCCAGAACGCGGACCTCGCATTTTAAGAGTACAGTGTCTCTTTAAGCTCTGCCAGACACGTGGCAACACACCCAGACGTGAGTCTCGCATTTAACAGTCGCGTCTCTTCAGCAAAGAGAAGTCTGCATTCCACCTCGAAGTCTGAGTCAGTTCAACAAAGTGAGAGTTGTGTCTCCACTTCGAAGATCGCGTCTCTTTAGTATTCTATGGCTCACATCTTGACAAAAAAGAGAGTTGTGCCCTGTTCCCACGAGAGCTGCGTATCTACTTTGAAGCAAGTTCGCATTTGTAACGCTCAGAGTCGCGTTTGTTCATCAAGTGAAAGGTGCGTCTTCACTTTAAAGGAAACTTACACCTAGGCAAAACAATAGAGCCGCGTTTCTTCAACAAAGAGAAGTCCGCGTCCCCACCTCGAAGTCTATGTTAATTCAACAAAGTAAGAGCTGTGTCTCCACTTCGATGTTCGCATCTTCCGAATGAATGAGAGTTGCATTACTACTTCAGATGAGGTCCTCTAAGGCCACACAACCGTCACATCTACAAGACCCGTGTTCAGTCTTTGCTTCTGTAATCAGTTCAAATAGTCATTGGTAAAAGCAGTTGGTGATTTTTCTTGATTTAATAGTACACCGACAACCAACTTTGAGTACCGATGAGGTCTAGACTGCGTATCTAAATACTCACGATGATCATCTCTGGTGGCTTCAAAAAGTTTAACAGTATACTCACGAAGACCAAGATCTAGATAAGAGCGAGCTTAAGATATCTCAGAAGATTGCCAGCCCAGTCCTGAGAGCTTGCTGCCAAGGAAAAGTCTAAAGTGTTTCGAAACCCGTCCCAGCCACCGCGGAGTTTCAAAAACTTTGGAGGGGGTCCTATAAACTGTCTAAAAAATCATTAAAGACAAGTCAACAAATGCAAAGCCCATATTTCAGACGCAAGTCTAATAAAGATCATTGATGTAGTGTCAAGACACGAGGCTCGAAAGCATCACTACAAAGCCAAGACCGGGGCTCGAAGCCCGCATCTCAGCATCACTGCAAAGCCAAGACGCGGGGCTCGAAGCCCGCATCTCAGCAGAGCTCGATGCCCGTGTCTCAATACCACAACAATGCCAAAACGCAGGACTCGAGGCCTACGTCTACCATTATCTCAATAGCTAAATGCAGAGCTTAAGCTCATCTCAACTGCAAATGAGCCCTGCGTCTCAGTTATAACTACTTCCATTACTGGGTCAAGTATTGCCCATGTAATGAGGGGGAGTTAACCTTTTGTGAAAGATTTTTAGGGACAGTTTTACCCTTGAAACCCCTATAAATAGCTAAAGCTGCTATTGAAGAAGGGTCAGAATTTTTCAGCAGAGGAATACTAATAAAGAGTTAAACTCTTCTACGAACTTGCTGAGTTCAAGTTTTTATCTAAGTCTCTTTGAGATTTCATTGGATAGAGTTTATGCTACTCTGTCTGTGATCCAAGGAGAAGATTTTTAGAAGAGCTTGATGTTCACCCGGTCAACAGAAATAAAATTCACTTTTCACCTCTATGCAAAGAACCCAGCCTTAAATAAAGAGAAGATCTGATCTTGAGTGTCTTCTCATCTCTTGTAGTTGGAATTTTGAGTTGTTGTAATTTTTTCATTGATTCAAGAACAATTTACAATACGCTTTCAATTTCCCCCCTACAAGAACGACCACCACAACAACCATCGCTACTTCACCAACAACACGACAACCATCACCACCACCAAGACGTCCTCTATGAATTTTCAATATGAAGATCTTTTTGACGAGAAAGAGTTGACACTATCTTCTATCAGAAGACGCCATCGAAGTTGGAACTTACAATGAAAAGATGCCTACCGACAGTCCATAGGGGGATGGCCAATTCTAATCCTAACAGGGGAGGAGAATTTTCTTTTCTTAATCATAATAGAAAAAGAGGAGACTCAAAACCTAATGAATATAGGATGAAGAGTGAGATTCCTTCTTTTAGTAGGAACCTGATATAGAATCCTTGTTGGACTGAGTTTATGAAGTATAAAAAATTCTACAACATGGTTTACATCCCGAGGAGAAGCATGTCAAGTTTGTAGCCTACAAGCTCAAAGGGGAGAACCGCATGGTAGGACCAACAACAAATCACAAGAGAGGCAAAGATAAACCACCTGTAATGACTTGGAGATGCATGAAACAACTCTTACAAGGTAGATTTCTTCACCCAATTATCAAAAATCCTTTACAATCAGTTTGAACATTGCGAAGAAGGTAAAAGGATTGTTGTCCTGTACGCGAAGGAGTTCTATCATCTCTCATCATGATGCGAACTGTTCATGACAGATGAACAACAAAAGGCCAAATACATCAGCTGGTTAAAGTACCCTATCCAAAAATGTGTGATCCTTCATGACGTGATCTCCATCGATGAAGCCCACAAAAAGGCCATGAAGATTGAGAGACTCCGTAAGACTCCACCTTTCAGGTGTCTGATGTCAATCGAGAGCCATTAGGTGGCAAAAAATTCAGCTGAGTTCCAAAATGATTGACCATCGCCAATTCAATAACGGTCAAAGCCCCTGGCACCAGCATCAATAACCACCACCGTCATAAAGAGCAAAGACAATTCCTACACTAAACATGGGATCAACAAGTGTCTATAGATGTGTAGAGCCTGGACATAGGTCCAATGAATGTCCTAAGAGGAAGCAAGTCAACGTTGTGATTATGGAGATAAAGACGAAGAAGTCGTAATTGAGGTGCAAGTGATTCTGACTTTATTGAAGAACATGGAGATTCCATAGCTTGTGTTGTTCAGAAATTGATCTTCAACCAGATGATCCCCAACACCACACAATGATATCAAATCTTCTACTCAAGATGTTCGATTAAGGACAAGGTATGCAACCTCATTATCAAAATGGAAGCTGCGAGAACATCATGTCTAGAGTACTTATAGATCATTTGAAGCTAGAGGAGAAGCCACGTCATTATCTTTATACCATTTTGTGGATCAAGAAAGGTCCTTCTATTAGGATAACAGATCTGTGTCATATTCCTATTTCCATTGGTGAATTTTATCAAGATTTTATTACTTGTGATGTTGTCGATATGGATAATTGTCATATTCTTTTGGGGAGATCATGGAAACACAACCTTAATGCAACCCACAGAGGCAAAAAAGAATATCTATGAGTTCACTTGAAAGGACAAAAGACTTGTCATGAAAGCAATTCCACCAACTCCAAAGCCTACTAAAGAAGAGAAGCCAAAATTCATAATCATATGCAATCAAGGCAGGTTCTTTGTGGAATCGAATGAACAAAGCAGAGCTTTGCTCTAATGGTCAAGAAAGAGGTTGTTTTCTCTAATAAAATTTTTGAGAAGATGAAGTTGGAACATGTGGGAGAGCACCAACTAATTGGCATTGATTACAATCGATCATAGATGATGATTGCATTTAAGATTTAATGATGAAATACTGTATGGAGTTCGGCGAAGATCATCGAGGCGAATCAAGATTATGGTATCACACTTTCCCTCAAGCCAAGTTTTCTAAAGATGACATCGTTCATGGTTCTATTGACTGAAACTTGAGGATGAGTTCTTTTGAAGAGAGAGGTATTGATGTAGGAAGAGATCACCCAGGAACAGCCATTAGCAGGCCAAATTAACCTGACCTGTCAACAAACCTATCTTCTGTCCTGTAAACATGCTTTTTTCGAAAGTTAGGGGTTTACAGTCAGCCCCATGACTCTCGACATCACCCTTCAGCTGTCGACAGTCTTATTGTATATTTGCGTATCTGATTCTATTTAGGAGTTGGTTTTTAGTTCTGTTATGAATAACAAATAGTTTCATTTTTATTTCTTTAGTTTTAGTTTCCTAGTTAGATTAGTACTCCTCTTTAATTGCCTATAGAAGGTCATTGTATCTTTATAATTGTGATTAATTAAATTTTGCTTAAAATAAAGTTTCAGCTTTTGGTTAATAAGAATTGAGTCTATCTCCCATTGCTTGTGGGTTCTAGTTGGTATCCTTTACTAACGGATTCGAGTCACTTGCTCGTGGATTCGAGTATTATCCCTACCTAAAAGTTCTTTTCAGGGTTCATTGGCGCTAAAACGGGATCTATGATATCGTTTATTTTCCAGTCTGCGTCAGGAGAGGAGGGGGCATGTTTTGGTGTTGGCAAAATATCATGAGGGTTTAGAACCAAATGTCTGGCACAAGAGTTAGCAGGTGTTAACAACCCCTCACACCTGTTAACTCTTCTTAAACTTTCAAAATCTCACAAGAGTTATAACGTTCACGATATGTCACATGTTACATTTTAGAGTTTGTTTAGGCTTTCTAGAATATTTGTGCACTTGACCCCATACTTTCTGTTGTTCTAAACTGTTTTTTCTTATATTTTTAGATATTTTTAAACTTACTAAATTTAAAACTTAAACATGCAACAACATGGAACAACTATACTGCAATAAAAATGAACATAAATTAATAAATAAAAGATGAAAAAGAGTTGGCCTGTGAGGGAGCAATCGTGCTAGTCACAGCCCTAAAAGACAAAGACCTGCCTTATCGCTCGGACGTTAAAGCAGTCACGTCAACTAGCGGTAAAAGTCTCCCGATATGTGCCAGCACCCGCTTGAATGAGCTTGGGTCTCTTGCTTAGATGAGGAAGATTGCCCACTAAGTTGAAATAAAGTTAAAATTTTAGGAAAGAATAGAGCTCTTCTGGGTGTAGAGAGATTGCAGTAGAAAAGCTCAAGAGAGAGGGAAAAGAGAAAACTTGTTGTTCAAGGTCTTCCTGTTGAAGGGAGAGGCTCTATTTATAGCTTTCAGAGCTTTCCTGGTGGTTTGTAACAACAAGATAGAATCATGAGCAATTATTTAGGTTGTTAAGAGAAACTTTCATCCAACGCGTGTATCTCATGAGATTCGATCAAGAGGAATGGTTAAAGTTGAATCAGTCAAAATAAAAAAGAGAAGGAAACAAAAATAAAATGGGCTTGCCGCTCATGGCGTGGGGGTTGTGCGCTACCGCAGCTTGCGTGGCCAGTGGCGTGCAGGCGCACGTGTGTGGGTTTGGTGTACCTGTCTCATAACCCATTATTCATAACAAATATAATGAGGAAAGATTGATATTTAAACTACTTTTCTTCCTATATCCTATTCTAATGGGACTAAATGAATCGGATAAAATGAATACTATTACTAAATACAGAATACATATTTAATGACGATTAAAAACTAACTTTAAATAAGGTTTTACAATCGACTTGTATGCTAGAGTCGTATATCTTCAAGTATATGACGGCTCCAAGTATATGATGGCAGTATTTCAATCGCCGTCATATAGGAGTATAGACAATGGTTTCATATTAAAACCGGCGTTAAAAATCGACTTTTAACTCCGATTTTGAAAAGAACAAGAAATTAACTTTCAATAAAACATGACATTAAAATTCAAACAAAATTAATTTTCGATCCTCAAGACACACACTACAAACACACACATGCATCATACACACACATCACATACATGCATGCATAACACACATACATCACACAGATGCATAAACACATACACGAATACACACATAAACACACACACATTTCACACATCATGACATACGTCACGCACATACACACATAAGCACACAAACGAACACACACATGTACATTACGCACGTGAACACACACATCGTACATCACACATACACACATAAATTTCACCAATTTAGCACACAATTAGCACCATATTTTCCCACTAATTTAGCACACATTTAGCATCAATTTTTTCACCAATTTAGCACAACATCACACACCATGCATACACACATTTTTCACTAATTTAGCATCAAATCAACAATTTCACAATTTTTTTTCTAAACATGCTAGCATTTTTCAACAAATTTCACAAATTCTTCTCAACTATCTAGCTAGCATCAATCAAATTTTTGTAATTTTATCATTTCCCAAAATAACAATTTCACAAAATATAAGAAAATAAGAAGAGTGATATCTTGAGCTTCACCAGAGGGAGGCTCGCCACCGCTCGTAAGCGGAGGGGAAGGGGCCGATTTCATTGGGGGAGAGAGATCAGAGCGGGGGAGGCTCCAAAGAGGTGGCAGAGGGGGCTCTGGAGAGGAGGCTGAGGAGGAGGGATTTCTTGGGGGGGAGAGAGATCTAGGTGGGAGAGGCTCTGGATAGGCAGCGAGGGAGGCTCCGAAGAGGTGGCCGAGAGGGGGATTTCTTAGGGGGAGATAGAGATCGGGGAGGAGGAGGCTCCGGAGAGGCGGCGGAGGGGGATTTGGAGAGGCGACTGAGAGGGGGATTTGAGAGGGAGCGATCGAGAGAGAGAGAGAGAGAGAGAGAGAGAGAGAGAGAGAGAGAGACTGAGTGGGGGGGAGGGATTAGGGCTTTTTTTGCTTTAACGTCAATTTTCAGAGAAACTAACATTAAATCTGTTAGGATTATGACATGAATACGTAGTAAAGTAAAACAAAAACTTGAAGATCAAAGATGTGTACAAGAATCTATGCATAGGAGTAGTCGACTAATACAGGGGGTAGTCGACTAATCACCTGGATTTGTCAACTAATATATTGTATAGTCGACTAGGTTTAGCCAACAGAGAGTTGGGGTTCTTAGGATTTATCAGAGTAGTCGACTAAGATTTAGGACTAGTCGACTAATGCTATGTATTAGTCGACTAATGCCCTGGCCTAGTATACTAATGTCGGATCTAGATGTTTTCTTTTCTGGATCTGTTTTTGAGTCCAAGTTGCATTCGAGTTTTTCTTATTATGTGGCGGTGATTGTTCGTATTGATGGAGTTTGTTTAGGATTATAAGAGTTCTATGGTTTATAAATAACCCCTTAAGGGTGGTCTTCAATATATTCCAAGAGAATCTAATGAATTTATAATTTCTAAGGGTGTAATTCATTTAGGTGAAAGATTCGTGAGGCAAGCTTAGCCACCAAGGGTTCTCTGCACTTGGCAACCATCAAGGGCTTATAATCTTCTCAGTGTGAAGTGTAAGTAATTCTTATTGTACTCCTCCAAAGTTTTAAAAAAGTTTCTCTCCTTTTCACCCATAGACGTACACACGATCTGCTTGATGGGTGGAACCATGTTATATTGCTTGTTGGCTTTCTACCTACTTTGGAATATCTTCTTCTTCTCTTCTTCACATTGTCTTAGTAGATCTTATGGTTTGTTTCCACTGAACCGCCCCAGTCGATCCGGTCATGGAGGCTTCCCCTGAATTCACAATAATTGGTATTAGAGCAAGGTTAACTTGAAGATGTCTGCGATCAAGTTTGATATTTAAAAGTTTGATGATATCATCAATTTTAGCAGGTGACAGATTAGGATGAGCGCTATCCTTACCCAGAGCAGGTTGAAGAAAGCACTACTCGGGAGGGAGAAAAAATCTCAAGACATGAAGAAAGAACTTGACAGGAGTTAGATGAGAAAGTCTTGACGGCTATTCAGTTTTACTTGATGGACGAAGTGTTGGATGAGCTTTCTACCGAGAAAAAAACATGCTCATTGTGGGAACGACTTCAGGACCACTATCTAAAGATGTTTTGGCGAATTGATTGATTCTGAAGTGGCATCTCTTTCTTATTCACATGCATAAAGGTACCTATCAACTCTCACATTGCAAAATTTTTCTCTATTATCAATGATCTAAACAAGATAGAGGTTAAGATAGAAGATGAGGATCAAGCACTTCTATTACTATTTTCTTTACCTTTTTATATAAGAGCTTTATGAAAGCTATCATCTATGGAGGCAAGTCAACAATTAAGGTCAATGAGGTCAAGGAGCATCTACTCAATATGGACAAACTTGATACCCAATTGACAAGTGAGTCTCATCATGATGATTCCAGGCAAGTTCATTATTCAAAGGTGAAGAGTAATAATGAAAGTTCCATGGGTAACTCAAAATATAGAAATTTAACGTGCAACTATAGTCACAAGAATGAACACATTTGAGCTGATTATTGGCTTCGAAAGAAGAAACAACCAGATGCTAATGTCACTAAATTATTAGAGAAGATGATGAATTGTGTGACGTTCTATCTATTACAGACAGATCCGTCAGTAAAAGATAGATGGACTATTGTCTTTTAATGCTCATAGCACATCAGTTCCAATAGGAAGATGTTCTCTTCATACACCTTAACTCAAGGGGAAGAAGTCTTCATGGGTAATTCTGCTACAAGCAAGATGATTGGCAAAGGAACAATCTAGTTTCGATCTCATAATGCATGTATCACTACTCTTCAAGGCGTTCATCATGTTTTCGAATTAAGGTACTATCTCATCTCTCTTAGAGCCCTACAAGGGGAAGGGTTCAGTTTTAGCTCTGAAGGTGATCTTATGGAAGTCTCTAAAAAGGCCCATGTGAAGTTTTAAGCCGAACGTGTCGGCAATGTGTATATGCTGTAAAAATTTTAAAAGTTACAGTTGGTAGATTGCAGTTATCCTTAGCTTCAGAAGCGGCGATTGTGGAATAATCAGAGAATATGGTGGTTTCAAGCTCAAATGTTTAGTTGTACCCCATAGAGAGATTAGGACTAGGCACGCAATAAGGTGGTCCAGATCGTTACTTGGTGTGATTCGAATGGTAAGTGCACCAATCGTTAACAAGTAATGTAGAGTGAATAGAGTATCATCCCACGAAAATTGTTATTTCAAGTATCAACTAATCTTTTCTAATTCTATTTGAATAGTCAATTAAGTTAGAAGATATTCTGAATAAACCATTACTAAAATGGGTTGCTTTATATATGAAATAACTAAGGTAATGATTTCGGTAATTGTAATCAGATAAAATATTATGCTTGTGTTAATTCATCCTAGTCATGCTAATAATCAAAATTCCTAACCTAATTAGTATTTTCTCTTAAATAATACAATTCTATCTTCTAAATCTAGAATTTACAATCTCTCGATCTAGTAAATTACTAGCTAGAAGATGTATTAAGTGTGATGGATATTCCTACATGACTACACAACTCTTACGTCTCAACGTCTCGAATTATGGTTGTTAATCCTAGAATCGTTTGCTAAGTTATCTCTTTTCGGACTCTAATCAGCTTTCTGATTAATTGTATGCACCAATTGTAACATAAAGCACAAGATTAACAACTTAGCATGCAAAAGATTTAAACTTTATAAAGCATGTAGTAGAATTTGCATAAAACAAATATCATATCATCAATACAATCCCTACATCATGCCCTATCTATGGAAAATTAGTTCATTGCTAAGAAAATATAACACATTATAATATTAAAATAGATCATGGAATAAAATCAAATAAAGAAAAAGGTAAGAGAGACCAAAAAGATTAAGTCTTTTGAAGAATTCCTCGCTGAAGATGCTCTGAGATTTAATGAGTAACAGCAGAATTTTATTTAATTTTCGCTCAAAATAAAAGAGAGATAAAAACTGTCTGTGATACAAGAGGCCCGACAGCGTTTATATAGAACAGAGAGCAGTAGAATCTTAATCGAATACAAAAATCTAGGTTTTCAAATTTACACGAATTATTGAGAAAATTCTATCCACAATCGCTGCCATAGTTCGACAAACGGCCCAAAAATTCGACTGGCTAGCTAAACTTCCAGCTGTAATGAAGCTCCGCCTTTTGATTTGTGTTGACCTCTGAGTTGGCATTCTCGTTAACTAGTCCATGACTGCTTGGCCAAAATTTATAGCTGGGTGGCTGAACTCTTGGCCCATTTCAGCTCTTGATTTTTGTTGAATTTCTGATTTTGTGTGAAGGTTCTGTTGAGATGTTCTATCTCTGCTCCAGATCTCTAGTTCTGCAT
>JAVJIF010021298.1:0-27401 GCA_038442645.1 Agave tequilana
TTTTCACTAAGATTTGGAGAAGTTTTTTAGAGCCAGTTTTTCCCACTCTTTTCAGAAGTTTTCTCCACAAAATAGAGAGCAAATATTTCCTATCTAAAGGGAAGTTTTTATCAAGAGTGTTAAAAGAAAGCCTTTGAGTTTCCTCCACCTTTCACATCCTTGTTTTCTCACACCACACTTGAGCTATCCATTGATTATTCATCCTATAGGTGTGTTGTAGTGAGAGCCTTTAGGTGATCAAAGTGTTGTGATCACCAAAAATCTTTTCTTTGTTCTTTGAGGAGACGGGCAAGTGTGCTCGTGATTGTTTGGGTCCTAGTGAGGACTTGGTGTTTTCGGGTTGGGTGCGAACTCGTGTTTGAGGTGCGGCCTCGGCGAGCCGGTGGGGCTTGCGGTGTGTACGGGACTAGGGAGTCCGAGGGCTTGTAGGTGTTTGCGGCACCGAGGAGAGATCCATTGAATCTGCATAGTGGAAATCCTTCGTGTGTCGAAGGCGGGGATGTAGAGCAAGTGTGCTCGAACCTCGAAACAAACCCTTTGTGTTTGTGATTGCTCTCTCTCTCTCTCTCTTTGTCTCTTGTTATATCTTGCATTCAATTATTGTTTATTTTTATATGCTTGATATATTCGTTTGTGCTTAATTGATATACTTGTATGGGATTGTTTGCTACACTTGTATTTAACCAAGAGAGCCAACGCGGCACCTCAACCCATTCAAGGGGAATCTAGAGGAGTTTGTCAGAGCTCTTCACGGGGAATACGGCAACACTCTTGTGTTATACATAGTGTTTAGTGTAATAAGTTTAATTTGGTC
Source organism: Agave tequilana (assembly GCA_038442645.1). Lineage (NCBI taxonomy): Eukaryota > Viridiplantae > Streptophyta > Magnoliopsida > Asparagales > Asparagaceae > Agave > Agave tequilana. The sequence goes on from JAVJIF010021298.1 coordinate 815, forward strand.
ATAATTGTTTTTAGCTTCCGCTTATTTGCATCATTTATCATTAAGTGACCATTAGATTAGCCTTCACCTATTCACCCCCCTCTAGGTGAACCTTCATCCATCTCTCCACCACCAACTTCTCCACATCTTTCTCCTCCATATCTCCCTTCATTCCAACAACAACAACCACCACAACACCACCTCCACATCTTCTTCTTCCTCTTCTTTTCCATCAAGTAACCCATTATCACCATTACCTTCTTCCTCATTTCCATCACCATATACTCCATCTGGCCACAACGACCATGCCATCTTCATCTCCTCATCGTGCTCTCTCCGATGGCCTATAGCTTCGCTCTCCGAAACTCTTTTGCAAAATCCCCATTTTTACAATTTAAACTACACTTGCACCACCATCTATGGCTGGATATTGGAACCTTGGCCACCTTCTCCGGCCACTTCGGCCAACTCCGGCCGCCGCCGGTGACCGCCGACCATCGCCGGCTACCACCCCTTCCTTCTCTTCTTTTCCTTTCCTTCCTTCTTTCTTTCCATTCTTTCTCCTTTTCTTTTTCTTTCTTTTCCTTTCCTTCTTCTTTCCTTCACTGATTTCTCCCTAAACTGGGGAGACCAAAAACTTGCGTCTCACTTCCTCCCGCGTCTCCCAAAACCTGCACCCACTTTCCCTCTTCCCTGTCTCTCTCTTTCTCTCTGTTGATTTCTAGACGTGGAGTTTACCCGCGTCTAGGCAATTCCTTAACGCGAATCTTCGCGTCTTGATACTTGATAACGCGGCCTTCGCGTTCCTATATTGACACGACGTGGGCGCCAGCCATCGCCAGCTACCACCCCTTCCCTTCCATTCTTTTTCCTTTCCTTCCTTCTTTCTTCCATTCTTTCTTCCTTTTCTTTTTTTTTCTTTTCCTTCCTTCTTCTTTCCTTCACGTTTCTCCCTAAACTTGGGGAGACCAAAAACTTGCGTCTCACTTCCTCCTCGCGTCTCCCAAAACCTGCGTCCCACTTTCCTCTTTCCCCGTCTCTCTCTTTCTCTCTGTGATTCTAGACGCGGAGTTTACCCACGTCTAGGTAATTCCTTAACGCGAATCTTTGCGTTCTTGATATTTGTATAACGCGCCCTTCGCGTTTCTGTATCGACGTAACGCGGAGCTATGCCCGCGTCTGTGTCCTTCTCGTGTCAACACGACGCGAAGCTCATGCCCGCGTCTGTGTTCTTCTCGTGTTAACGCAACGCGGAACCCAGTCCGCGTCCGCGTTCTCCTCGTGTCCTGACTTGAACGCGGGTCTCGAAACACGCGGTTGTGGCATCTACGCGACGTGACTCCCGCGTTTGCGACCCCAGTCTCACTCTCAAACTGCGTCTCTCCCTGTACAATCTCTCTCTCCCTGTACACTCTCCCTCCTGGACTTCTCTCTCTAGCTCTCACTTTCTCTCTCCTTTCTCTATCACTTTCTTCTAACGCTTGACGCGTGATTTCCTAGATTCGGAGATCAGGGATTCACCATGTTTCTAAGGATTTAGGCGAGTGTTCTCGCTTTTCTCTTGACTTTCCATTTCATCGGGTCGACTTGTATTATTCATGATTTATGCTGTTTGGAACTAACACTTTCTTTGATTGTGTTCGACTATTATTCTATCGCTTGACAAAGTACACACTTGATATATTAATACTTGACATGCTTTTACTTGACACTTATCATCTTCATGCAAATACCTGACACCGTCTATATCACTTGTCAACTGGTGTGTCATCACCTGACACCCAACTTGCTACTTAACACTTGCTTCTTATTATGACATGACTTATCACTTGCCTCTTGACATATTAATACTTGACCTGTGATTATCACATTTACGGGAATATTATACTTGTTATCCTGCATTACATGCAGTGACTTGAATCTTGTACTTGTTATCCTGTATTATACATATATAGTGACCTGAATCCATAGTACTCCTGTACTACTGAAATCCTGATCATGTCTTGCACCTGCTATTCCCGTAAATTGATAATTACATAACAAATCATAAAAAGGAACAACTTGCATCGGGTCGGGGGAAACTTGCGGCTATCAATATATGTTCGTGTTTACAGTGGTACTAGGTATGTTGTGCAACTAAAACTTCCGGTCTGACCTGTGGGCCTCTAGGTGACCGAGGGAGTGCTGGCTCCCTCCTTCTTGGTACCATCTTGATAAGGGCATTCTATAAGACCCTCCTGTAGGCCTTGCGGCCGGTTCCATACACCAGCGATGGAACGTCCTGGGTCGTGGTCCCGGGCATGTACGGGACCCACTGTAAACATGTTCGTTGATACCCCCGTTGGTTTCCAATAACAATCCTGCTTTACTCAGATGTGGATATATGTGCGCTGGGACGCTAGTTCACATATCTAGACATCAGGGTAAAACGAGTAATAATGATAATAAAAGATGCCAACTATGAATCTGTAGTATGCCTTGCCATGTTTGCTTGTATCGGATTTTACTTCAGATTTCCAGTTTTATGATTATTATATTATACCTATTCATATCCTGCCTTTTACTTGCCCCCTGCTCTATCTTATCATACTATGAATCTTTCCTACTTGATATCACTTGCTGTATATCTACTTGCTCCTGCATGCTTGTGCCTACGACACGGTTTTCATGTTCATGATCCATATTTATCGTTACACATGTGCTTATCCATACTCGCCATCTGGCTTTTGCATCACCACTCGCCGGGGAGTTCTGACTCCTCTGGATCCTCATGTCCAGGTTTTTGAAGCTTGGAGCGTGTGGATTCTCCCAGTTGCTGATCAGAGTGACGCAGCGGTAGCGTGGATCTCCAGCAGACTGTCCAGAGCCATCCTTTCAGGCCCCCCTTGTTTGGCTCTAGAACTTTCCTGTTATGACTCTGAGCCTCCATTTGTACTGTTCATACTTGTAAATTCTTGTATTCTCGCAATTGCGCCATATTGGTGATGTAATATTCTTGTAATATTTATCACTTCCTATGATAACTTTGTAACTGTACTCATGTGTTGGAATGTATAATGTACCACTTGCTTCCGCACTCTGATTCTTGCCTGTACTGATGCTTAGCGTGTATACGTGAGGGTATTTCTGACCTGCGTATATACGTCCCAGTAACGTCTCCGTACCCGCCGGACTGGGGCGTTACAGTAAATAATAGATTCCTTCCAACATGGAGGGAGATGACCAATTGAGCCCAAAATCCTAGCACACTAGAGGATCACCATTGTAATAGCTATTATTATAGTGAAATCTCTCTCCCTCTCTCTATGATTTTTTTCCTTTCGGGTTTTCCACGTAAGTCTATGTATTTGTGTTGGATTTCTATAATTGGCTTTTCTCATCTCTACAAATTTGGTGTATGGATTAATTCTTTAGGAAATTACTCACTGCATTAGAGTTCATGAAAGGGGAAGAGATAAAGAACTCTTTGGAGGTAAAAGATATCACTAGTACAGAATTGCTCTTTCACGTCGCATGTTTGATATCGATTTCAGTAACACAACAACGTGAAATAGAGGCAGTGATATTTTTATAACATATCAAAAAACTTACGACGTCAGTTCTCCAAAGAACCGACATAAAAACTCAAAAAATATAGGCGGTGGCCATTTTGAAATATATCAAAAATTTACGACATCGGTTCACCGATATAGAAACTCAAACCAAAAAAATTAAAAATACTTAACACATCATTTCTCTAAAGAATCAACGTAAAAACTCAAACAGAAAATAAAAATACTTAATGTCGGTTCTAGAATGTAACCGATGTGGTATCCAAAAAAAATTAATTCCCGCCCAAAAAAAATCCCGCCAAAATGCCCCTCATCTCTCCCATGGAAATTCTCCATATCTCATCTCTCCCTTTCAAATTCCCCATTAGAACCACTAGTAAGCTCTGCTCCAATAAGCAAGCCCCACCCCCTCCTCTCCCCTCGCGTCAATTTTATAGAGGTGGCATTCACTAGCAAGCTCTGCTCCTCGAGCTTACTTCCGCCCTCGCCCACCGCCTCTCCGCCCTCGCCCACCGCCTCCTCGAGCTCGCCCCCGCTCTCCTCGAGCTCGCCCTCACATAACTCGAGCTCGCAACGGGCTGCAGCAGAGCTCTAAAGCAAGTTCTACTTGGAGCGGAGCAACCTCCAATGCCACCTTCCGCTCTGACAACTCCGTCCTCCTCACTGGCGAGGACTTCCTCAACTTCTCCTCCCCCCAATGCCCAACTTCCCTTCATCCACCTCTCCGACCTCAACACCACCACTGATTCATCATCATCAGATTATTGTCTTTCCCTTATTGTTATGTGGATATGCACAAATTGATGTAAACAAGTTATGACCGATTAGATTTAAATTAAATAGAACTTCTCTATATATATAAACAAACAAATAGGCCAGATTCTACAAGGATTATCGTCGATTTGAGCTCTCCAGGTCGCCCAACTATACTTATTTGGTGATTAAAGTTGGAGATTACCACAGTGGGGTCAATGCCAGGAAGAAGAAGAAGGTTAAGGGCAAAAAGGAGAAAGATTTTGTGCCAAAGAATGCTATGGTGACTGAGGAAGAGAAGGTCACTGTGCCAGAGGTTAGTGAGGTGATCAACGATACTTTATCGGTGGTTGGGATTTAGGAGCGATGGTGGTGGTGGAACTCGTGGTGCTCGGTGGCGTTCAGGTTCTTTGGGAGCTCGGTGGTGGTTGAGACGGTGGTGGAGTGGTGGTGGAGCTCATGGAGCGGCGGAGCTCGTGGTTGGGATTTGGAAGCGACTTTAAAAATTAAATATGTTTTGATGTCGGTTCTAGAGAGAACCAACATTAAATTTTGTTGTTTCATATTAGTTTAAAACTAACGTAAAAAGCTTTGACTTTTTATGTCGCTCGTATAGATGTTGTTTTTTTTTTAACGTCAGTTCTAAACCATTAATTATGATTTCTGTAGTAGTGGATGTAGATCAATAAAGAGAAAGAAAGAAGGATCGAATAAAGAGATCCATGAATATCTCTTTGTCGATCTAGCTAAGAAAATGTTCGACATCAATGGATCATTGATTCGCCACAAGAAAAGGTACTATTTTTCAATGTATGATTTTAATACTTGGTGACATGAGTCTTAATGTCCATGCTTGTGTTGGGAAAGAGGGTTACACCATGTGGACAATTCTCTTGTACTCCATGATTTTATAATATATTTCTCTGGATACTCTTCACATGGATGTAGGCCGAGTGTAGCCGAGCCACGTAAAATATTATGCTATTGCATTTTTTTTCTATGTTTGCTAAAATCTTGTAGATCTCAATGTTCGATGAAAGGTCTGGTCTCCCTTCTGTTCAGTTCTTAAAACCCCCCTATGTTCACAATATTTCACACTTAAGTAATCTGTCTAGGGTTCAAAGTAACTTCATTTTGGGCTCTTTCGTTAAAAGTATATTTTACCTCTAAGAGGAAGTCGAAAGAATTTGTAAACACCTATTCCTAGAATACATATCTAGATACATATTCAGATTTTTGATCATATTTTTTAATTTACTTTCCATATTTATTTTTGTTTTATGATTATTTATGTGATTGTTTGCATTAGATCCAGATTCGTGGATTCGGAGTCAGTCCAAATCTGAACCGGGGACCCGATCCTGGTGTATAGCTCGATTTGATCTTTTCAGTAGTTAGATTTGATCAGTTTCAATTTCAAACATTATTTTTCAATATTTTAGATTTTTATAATTTTTTGAAAATTTTCTAAATTAAATTATAAAATTTCAAAATCGGTGTCGACTAGTATCGCTGATCAATTCCAGGATTTTTTAATTTACAAATGAAGTCGAATTTCTGAAATCTAGTTTTACATTATTTTTAAAAATTATATTTTCTACTTTATGTATTTTTGGAGATTTTTTTGAATTTATCAAAACTCGACCGGATTTGGTGTTGGCCAGTATCAACGGTTGATTACAGAATTTTTAATTTGAAAATGAAATTTAACTTCTAAAAATTGATTTCATATTGTTCCTCAGAGTGATGTTTTCTACCTCCGGGTATTTTTAAGGATTTTTTTTGTATTTCTCAAATTTTGTCGCATTATATTAAATTAATATTTTAATTGGGTTTCCTTCTCTTGGCTTGACACATGGCGATTTACCAACCACCCACAAATATTTAATCTATTAATATCTTTTCTCTCTCCCCTCTCTCATTCTCTCTAGATTTTTTCTCTCTCCTAATTTTCCATCTCTCTTTCTCTCTCTTCCTTCCTTTTCCTCCCCATCTCAGCCAATCGCAGCCCAGAGCGCCGCCGCGGCCCGCCGCCATGCCACTGATGCTTGCAACCCCCGACCTCTGATGCCCTCTCTCCTTTTCTCTCTCTTCCTTTCTCTCCCTCACTCTCTTCCTTTTTCTCTCTCATCTCCCTCTCCCTCTCCCTTCTCAAATCTGAACCTCCACGCCCAGATTTGTGCCACCCCCGACGCCGGCGATGATCCCGCGCCTCTTCCAACCTCTAGCAGCCCTTTCTTCCCTTCTTCTTCTTCTTCTTTTTTTCTTCTTTTTCCTTTTCTTTTTCTTATTTCTTCTCTTTTTCCCTCCTCCTTTCTCTCCCCTCTTTCCTTGTGGTCGTGGGCATAGCCGCATCGCTGCCGCCGACCACCTGGCCTGCAACCATGTCGGCTAACACCTTCCCCTCTTGATTTCTCTTTCTCTCCCCCTAGATCTCTCTCTCTCCCCCTCTCCCCCTTCCTCTTTTCTGTTCTCTCACTCTCTTTATCTCTCCTCTCTCCTCCCCCTCTCTCCTTCCTCTGCTTGTGAGTCACCGACGGCTCTGTGCCACCAGCGATTAGAGCCCCTCGGCCACCCCTTCCCCTCTCCATTTTCTCTCTCTCCTTCTCTCTCCTCTGCTCTCTCTACTTTCTCTTTCTTAATCTCTCTATATTTTCTCTCTCTAAATATAAAACCCTCTGTCTCTCTTGTAATGGTGGGTATCGCTGGGCCCGTGCACGTATATTTGGAAGTTTAGGAAAATACGGCATATTTTAAAGATTTATAAGTGAGTGTTTTTGTCACACCCTGCTTCTCAAAATATGCGAAAATGCAGTCGCGACGAGAGTCGATGATATATATACGTGAGGAATATGCCCCACGTATACACGCTAAGTCTAAAGTAACCTGAACAAGTTATATAATCCCTATGATGATATGATAGCACTGCAATGTAACATATAAATGACCACACATGATAACAGATGAATAAAAGAATAGAATAAATAATTAGTCCAATATCGAAAATCAAGGAAATGCTAGAATAAAAGAAAGTAACAATATACCGAGAAGGGACGACCAAGTAAGGGAACTCCGGCTCCTCGTAAGGTGCACAATCCTCTCCAAATACCTGATCAGTAAGATAACATGCAAAAACCTGAATGTGCAAATTCTGGGTCGTCAGAAAGCAACCCAATGATTGTGTAAAATAAAAGGAAAGGTGCACGTGCATATAATGTGATGAAATACAATATAATAAGGAAACGGTCGAGCATAAAGAGCACTATAACATATAGCACATGAATAAACAATATGATAACATACTACTTTAAAACCATGTGGTAAAGTCCGGTGTCTATCACAATCTATGTATCAGGTGAATAAGTCAGTCAGTGCTAGAGTTCAGTGTACAATCAGGTCATGAGTACAATCATGTATCTAATATAACATACATGTATAAGACAAACACGATCAGTCACAGTACATTATTATTTATTATATCAGCGAATGCCAATTGCCACCTGTAATAGACGCATCCCATACTACGCCTACTACATTTGTCAATCAGGTTCCTATATTATTGAAACTGATTGATTGGAGATATTATCTAAGTTTTAAGTGGGTCTCGTGCATACCCGAGACCACGGCCAAGACTCCTGGCACTGAACCAGGCCCTACCGCAAGGTAATTAGGTAACATGTATAACAAATTAGGTAACATGTATAACATGTATGATAGAAACAAGAACAGGAACATGACGGGGTGCCAGTCCCTTACAGGAACCCTGCAGTGAAACCCTCTTTGGTTGCGCAACTTATACCTAGGTCTACCCAAAATACAGATACTGTCTTCTCCATCAATTTTCCCAATCCCCGTGTAAGTTATTTAATAATCATGTTATTATATTATCAAGATTATTTAAAGTACATGTTAATTAGATCACTAGGATAACATCAGTGATGACAACAGTAACAATGTCAATAGTTTGATCAGGAAACCGATATAATAGGATATGTAACAAGTATAATAAAAGGATGTCCTTACCAAGTAACAATATTTTTCCATCAACTATTGTAATATGGACAATATAGCTATCATGTAGGTGTCATATATAATAAGTCAATTTTTCAAGTAAATCATGATGTTTAGGATAAGTAAAGACATGTTGGCATGAATAGAATAATCCAGGGCAAAATTCAATCAATTCTGATCCTCAAAGTCATTAACATAACCACCCTCTAAGTCACTGATGTATCTAAGTCTCAACAACCTAAAATAAATGTATTCTCTACCACATCTAACCGATCATGCTATCCAATCTAATCAAGATCATAACTAAGGAATGTAACACCCTTGATCAACATGAAATCTAAATCATCTCTACCTCTAGTAGTCAATATCAATAAGATCATCAATATATTAGTCAAACTCATCAATGCGAGAATCCATAAATAATAGCTGCTAACAGTCCAAAAGTTAGTCCCATCATTTACATTATAGTCAAGAGTATCATATTCACACATCTGATCATAATTCAACCATCATACATATCAATCATGAATCTAATCAAAAGGAATAAGAAGCTCGGGTCAATCCTCACTCTAACCAAGTCATCACATATCCAAGTATCGGTAAAACAGTGTCGATATAGAAACATCATATCTAACATATTCTCAATATCCAAATGAGTTTTGGCCGGAATAATCACCTAACAATTTATCCGACAAATACTTCACATAAGAATAGGCCACCTATCCTAAAATATGAACTAGACCGTCCAGTCTGTAGATCAAAACAAATAAAGTCTAAGAAACATCAATATTAGGCCTATGCCACAGCGACGAACTACTATCACATGAAATGACATCAATAAACACTCATATCAACTACATAAATATGGTTGAATGCTCATTGATATATCATGAAGTGATACAGGTAATCATACTGGTAAAATAAATCTGACGATCACATGAAATAATACAAATAGATACACAATACCTACTGACAACAGTAAATAAGAAAATACATAAGAATAAACACTCACATGAAATGACACTATTTTAGAACCGAATCGACGTCTGGTCTTCACTGCACGAACCGGTACAAATTTTGGATTATTTCTTGGATCGGTCTCTGAATCGCCAGTGTATCGGGTCAATAACGAACACCAAACTGAATCTTCTGCAACAGGTCTGGATCTCACCAAACGGGTCCGAAATGCTGTACCACGCAACCATGGACACATGAACTCACACACATACATTCACGCACTCAATTATACACACAGCTACACACATACACATATATATACACACACATACATATACATGTATACATGTATAATTATACCAACTCACACTATAAATATAAGTACATATACACTCTTACATATATAAACACACAAACTCATGCATACATTCACACACATACACAGCACAACAACCTACATACACACATAAAATAATGCAATACACATGCATTAACAACACACACCCATTTATTAAACACATGCATGCACTTATTAATAAAACATACACATGAACACATAATTAAAACACACACAATATTAAAACACAATCATGCATACAAAATTATAAAGAGAGAAGAGAGAGTGGGGGTACACTCACGCGGCAAGGGTACGGCTTGAGTTCGGCTACTGGGAGGCTCACGGCGGATCTTGCGGAGGAGATCGGTGGTTCGCTGGTGCTCCCATGAATACTCGGGGCTCTCGCATGGCTCTACGGCATGACATAGGAGAGCATGACATGGGGTAGGGTGTTGCCGCTGCCATGGGAGGTCGTGGGGCTGTTGTACGTTGCCTGGCTTTACAGAGGGCAGCCACGGCCTGGGGGTGCAAGGAGATATTAGGGAAAGGAGGTCTCGGCTGGGGCTTGGAGGCGTTGGTGGTGTGCTGGCGAGAGGGGGGTTGATGAGTGGAGTAATAGCCAAAGGGAGGAACATGTGCAATGGTTGTGGCCAGAGATCGAGGGGGTTCGGATGAAGGGACAGCCATGGAGTTTGGCGGGGAGATGGGGCTCAGTTGGGTGTGTGATGGTGGTGATCACGGGGAGTTGGTCTGAACTATGGAGGGGCTATTGCAGATATGGGGAGTTACACGGAGAGTGCTGGAGAGAAAGGGTGAGCAAGCCGTGGGTGTGGAGGAGTGCAGGTCGGGGAGAGCTGCAATGAAGTGGGTGTTGCCAGGAAACGCTGTGGTACTGCGGCTCCGGTTGTGGACTCTCCTGGTGAAGGAGGAGGGGGAGGAGCAAGTGGGGGAAACTCGGCCAAGAGGTCGCGCCCGTGGGTGGGCGTGCACCATGGGCTACACATGCTGCCGCATGGGAGATCACCGCGAAGGGGAGGAGGTTCAGTCTCACTGGAAAGGTGGAGAAGAACACGAGAATCTGGCCATGACAGCTGCGTTGATGTTGGGGAGAAGGAGAATAAGGATAGGGTTGGATTAGGTTAAATAGATAATTAGAAGAGGATTATATAGGTTGTAGATCAGGTTTCAGGTTATTGGGTGTTGGGTATAGGATAATAGGTAAAGAGAATGGTTATGAGATAATGGGTTAATGGGTTTAGGCCTCTATGATCTGGGCTATGATAAAAGGGGAGTGGGCTTAACAATAATGTTACACATACAAAATAAACTTATAAATAAAAATAAGAATAATAACACTTACATATTAGTAACAATTTAGAATAATTTATAATGATAATAGTAATTAATACCGATTTAGAATAATAATTTACACCAAATAATAATTTATCTCTTAATACAAATTTACATACACATATTAAAATACTATTGTAATTAATTCATGTATTACAAAAACATGGGTATTACAATTCTCGCTTCTAGATTTTCCCACTTCGACGGGTGTTTTGTATTAAGTGTAATATATACTTGTATTGGTGGTATTGTATTTGTATATGTGGACACGTATAATTGTACCGATTTAGTGTATTTGTATTGGTGTGAGTGTGTGCATGTATACTATGAATATGTATCTATACTGATGTGACAATACCTATATTAGTGTAGTTTATTACCTGTACATATATACTGCCCATAACATTATTCTATTACTATTTTATACCATGCGTGGCCGATCTTTGTGGTCGTTTAGCCTCCGGGCTCTACACTCAGCTTCCGGGCTTCACCACTCCACGGATAGTCTAGTTATTACCATGTAGATATATGTGTCTATATGTGCTAATGTTATTTTATATAGATTCCTACTTGGCCCTTTGGTCCTGTTAGACTATGTGGTCTCTCTTATGCCCACTTCCTTGAAAGAGGAAGTGCATTCAGACTGTCAGGTCTTTCAGCCCCGCCTGGTAGGGTAAGTCTAGTGTTCATATCGCTAACTCCGTTCGAGTGTAGTTACGTCTTGAGCGATAGCCGTACGTTATCATGGCTTCGCCACGAGCGGTAACTACGCCGAGCATGATAGCGTCCAGCGTTGTGCGCTAGTTTCACTCCAGCCTTACATAGCTTCGCTTGATTGTTCGCTTGCCTACTCACTATTTTTATTTCTACCTTACTCAGCTTTCGGGATTCACCACTCTATTGATAGCTTAGTTATTACTTGTTATGTGTGTGTGTTTGGTACTAACACCTCTGTAGGTACTTATTCTGCCTTCGGGCCTATTAGCCCTTTGGGCTTTCACCCACTTCCTTGAAAGAGGGAGTGCGTTCAGACAGTCAGGACTTTTAGCTACGCCTGATAGGTGGACCTAGCGCTTAACACTTTACGGCTAATTCTGTTCGAGCGTATTTACACTGTGAGCACGGGCGGTAGTATAGCGTTCATACGCTCACTCCATCGTGTGGTTTAGCTGTGCCGCAAGTGGTAACCACGCTGAACGTGATGGCATTTAGTATTGTATGTTAGCTTCGCTCTAGCTTGTTTAGCTTCACTTAGATGATTACTTATTTACATGCCCGCTTGCCTGCTTGATAATCTAATTATTATTCTTTTCTCGATGATTGTGAAGAGTTTGAAACCATTACTTGTATTGTTTTCAAAACTGCATAGTTTTCCTGTATTTGTATTGATCCTCTGTATTGGTACCGTTTTCTTGTATTTGTACCGATCCCATATATAGGTACCATTTTTCTATATTATGCTATACAACAGTGGATATCTGCTATGCTATCACCTGACACCTGCTTGTTATTATCTGACACCTACTTGGTATCACCTGAAACCTGCATGTTATCACCTAACATCTACATGTTATTACTTGTCGCCTGCCCTGCTTAACACTTGACTTGTGAATATCATATTACAGGAATCCTGTAAGTGATATCTTATATTATATACAGTGACATGTATCCCTAGTACTCTTGCACTCCTAAATTCTTGAACTTGACCTGCCCCTGCTATTCCCGTAATTTTGATAAATACATAATAATAAACTATATAAAAAGGCCAACCTACAACAGGCAAAGGGAAAACTGATGGACTTCAAGTGGTGAATATGTTTACAGTGGTATTAGGTATGTTGTGCAAGTAAAACTTCTTGTTCTACTTGAGGGCCTCCAACTGTTCCGAGGGGAGCGTTGGCTCCCTACCTACTGTTACATTCATAAATGGGCATAATATAAAACCCTCTTCTTATACGCCTTGGGCCAGTTCCGTGCACCAGCAATGGAATACCCTGTACTGTAGTCCCTGGCATGCGCGGCACCCACTATAAATATCACCTGTTGGTTTTATCATCAGTTTTCAATAACAACTTTGATTTACTCATATATGAATGTATGTGGGATGGAACGTACGTCAGTACACATACTTAGATATATAGATAGGACGAGTAATAATAATAATATGTAAGATGTTAATCAATAATTCATTGTGCTGTTTTGCAATTCGGGTTGTATAAACTCGGATTATGGTGAAGCAAGGCACAAGGTATATAGATGAGGATTTTCTTGTTTGGATTATTCCTTTGATGTACTTGTCTCATGAAGACAACTCGGGTTTCCCTGTTTCGATATTATCAATTTTATCAATTTTTTTGATTTATGATGTTTTCTTAAATTAGGAGATAACTCGGGTTATATGAACTCAGGATACAGTGATGTGAGATATAAGGTATATATAGAAAAATTTTCTTATTTGGATTATTCCTTCGATGTACTAATGTAATATCCCTAGTTTAAAATATTGTATTTTTATTTTTCAAGTATTTATTTTATTTTACTGATTATTTTAGTATTAAATATTAACTTGATTTATGACCTATTGCATTATTAAATACAAATTATTTTGGAATATTAAATGATAATTTGGCTTTGTATATTTACCATTATTACTTGTTAGCAGATTAATTATTAGCTAGTATTTTTTCATTAGTATTATTACTATTATTATTATTATATTGTAGTTGTTAATATTATTGTTAGTATTATTATTGTTGCTATTATTCTTATTGTTATTATTATGTTTCATTATTATTATTAATGTCTATTATTAGTGATAGTATTGTTATTAGGTATTATTAGATAATATTCTTATTGTTGATATTATTATTATTGTTATTATCTCATTTTGATTATTATTATTATTTATTATTGTTATTGTTACTATTATTTCCATTATTATTATTATTACTATTATTTATTATTGTTATTAAATGTTATTAGTAGTAATGATAGTTGTTAATTATTATTACTATTATTATTGTTATTATTAATGTTGTGCTGGCATTATTATTATTCTCTTTCTTTCATTTTTCCCCACACCTATTATCACTTATCTGATCTCTCAAACACATTGACCCAGTAAGCCTAAACCCATCCTATATAAATCATCTCTTCTTCTAATCCTAAACCTAAACCTAAATCCCTAATTACTTTAAACCTCTCTTTATTCCACTCACAGCCGCCGTCTCACCTCCCCAGGCTGAGCCCCGCGCCATGAACCAGGCGGCAAGCACCTAGCCCTATACCCTCCTCCTCTCCCACCAGCGACAGCGCACCCACCCTGCCTCCATGCCATCGCTGGAGTGCAGACATCAATCCACCCTGTGTTGCAGCCTTCTCCCCTCCCCAAGGCTACAACCCCTTCTCCTCTCTCTTTGCCGCACAGCCACAACTTCTCCTCCTACCATCTTCCCCTTGCACCACTTCCCCTCCATCTGTCTAACCACCCTCAATCCAATCACCCTTGTCGTGAGCCTCCTCTAACAGAGAACACAACTAAGCAATCCCCTCCGCATCCCATGTCCTACAGTGCAACTGCCCCCACAGTCATGGAAGCCCAATACTCCCCCGTGCTTCACCACACAACCAACTCCATGGCCTTCTCCCCCGCCGTGACTCCCATCCTCTCCCCATGGTCCTTGCTGAGCTCCTATTGAAAGTACACCTAGAGGGGGGTGAATAGGTGTACGGCTAATCTATGATAATAATGCGAAAATTAAAAACTAATTATAACACACTTAGTGTAACCAACGAGTGTAGTCGAATTCCCGGTGAAGGGCTCTGGACTAACTCTTCCTGATTCCTCTGAATAAGAGTTGAGGTGTTATATGAAACTCTCGTGGTTAAAGACAAGTGAGGCACACAAACAAACACAACCAAGCATATAAGAATAATATGACAATATGAATCAATGCAATGCACAATATAAGAGAGAGAGAGTTAGAGAAAGTGGATCAATCGCAAACACCAAGATATGTTTCGAGGTTCGAGCACACAGCTCTACATCCCCGCCTTCACACAGAAGGATTTACACTAACTCGTCCACACAGGACTTCCCACACAGGGAACCTCCACTGAGGATTTAGGAAAATACAATTTAGGAGTACACAACTCCTCTCTCCAACAAATACAACCTCTCACAGAGGCAATGCACAACTCTCAACACCTCTACACTTAGAGGGTTAGGCACTTAGCGAAACAATGATCAACCTCACAAATGAGGGATAGGGCTCAAAGCCACTCAAACACAATCACCTCACACTTGAGGGATTCCAATACAATCTCCACCTCTCACTAGAGGGAGCCAAACTTTCACAATCACCTCTACACAAGAGGGATACCAACTCAATCACCTCTCACTAGAGGGATATCATAATGATGGAAGGTTTACAACTTGGTGGTCTATCTCAACCACAAACCAATTTTTTTTCTCATAAAACAAAGATCCTAATAGATAGGATAGTAGATAAGCTCAAGTGTGAGAAAACAAAATGTTTTGAACAAAGAAAATCACTTAGGAAAATCTCCAAATAGATATAGAATTTTTAGATCAAAAACCAATTCCCAAAAGACTATTTTCTTTGAATTATCAAACACTTTAAAATAAATGAAGATTGATCTTTTAAACTCAAAAATTCTTTTGAAAAACTTGCTCTTAAAACACTTGAAAAGATCTAAAATTTTGCTCTTTAAAACTTGTTAAGAAACAACTCAAATGGGGGGATATTTATACCCCATTTGAAATCTGTCCGTTGGCAGCTGGAAAGGGCCAGAATGCCCTTCCGGTTGACCGGTCGATCGACCGGCCAACGGTCAAAAAAATGACCGTTGAGCCCAGCGGTCGACCGCTCGGTTGACCTGCCAGATCCAGAGAGCAATTGCTTTCTAGCCGGTCGACCGCCCGGTCGACCGAGCCAAGGCTTACGGTCGACCGTCCGGTCGACCGCCCCCACCCGAGAGTCGGGTGACTTCAGTCGGTCGACCGCACAGTCGACCGGCCAAGCCAACTTGGCCTTTGTGCTCTTCTCATGCACATCGGTCGACCGATCCGGTCGACCGACCACCGTTCCGGTCGACCGTCAGAGCCTGACAGCAGATTTTCAGAACCTAAAATCTTGTCTTTTTATTGTCAAATAAATCCCATAAAATCTTTAAAATTCTACAAAAATAGGTTCTTGTTATATCTTTAAAATACAAACATGTTAAGTAAAAATCAAACCATGTTACAAACATTTTGAACCATTTATGTGGCTTGAAAAATTTGCCTAAAATCAAATTCTGTATTTTCCAAAACTTAGATTTTTGAAATGGAAATCCGATTTTTCAAAACACATGTAAATACAAAAACATGATATTTAAACAACTTTGAAGCATATGGTATATGGATAGAATCCAATACACATGAAAGAGATATATATCAACGTTTTTGACATTAAATCCGAAAATAAGTTTTGTTTAAATACAAAACCCAAATACATGAATAAGTTATCAAAATAAGCTTTCTTAAGAATATGAAGCATACATGTATATAGATCAAATCTAATATACAATTAACCATGTAAACTTGTTTGATATAATTCTATTCATGAAAATCAAGATCGGTTAAACCGAAAACCAAAACCAATAAACATGAAACTTAAAACAAGTGTGTGTTGTGAACTTGAGCATACCACACTATCTAACTTTACAATGAATCTAAACTAACTATTCTTAAACTAAACAAACCAAAGCCTTCTTGTCTCCAAGCCGACTCGATCCAAATGCGATTCCCCGAGCCTGACTCCAATGAGTGCTAGATGTGAACTTTGACGCTCGAGCTCTTGAATCACCATGTGAAAGCTCCAAAATACTTTGTTGAAGCTAATCACCTACTAATATCTTGGTTAAATATCTGAAACTAAATATCATAAGATTATTAGTAAACTATAACTACATGAGTTAATCATCATCAAAACTAGAGTGGAAGGCCTCTGGGCCAACACCCATGGCCGAAAGACCAGCAATACCTGGCTGTGCCCCCTCTCCAACTCTACGGCAGCCCGGACTCATTCCCGATCTCCTCCGTCAGTGAGCGTGAGCACACCCGTATCCTCTCTGGCAAGATCCTTGAGCCGCTGACCCCCTCCGCGGCTTTCGTCGCCGTCCACGTCCATCACCTTCTTCACCTTGGCCGTGAGTTTCTCTTTCTCTTCCTCTCTCTCTATACATTACATATAAATGTGTGAATTATAAGTAGTGTGTGCATGGATTATTGTGTGTTTTGGTTGTGTAGATGGATGTGTGCGTGAGTTTATATGTTATTGGCTATTTATGTGTATTATGTAATTGCATGTGTATATTAAAGTGTGTGTTTATATTTAAGTGTTGTATGTATTTATATTTATAGTGTGTGTATTTAAATGTGTATGTTATGTCAGTGTGTGTGTGTGTGTGTGTGTGTGTGTGTGTGTGTGTTTATTGTATATAGGTGTACGTATGTGTATATTTGTATAAGTATGTTGTGGGTGTACACATATGTGTTTGTGTGCATGTATGTGTAGAGTGCAAGTGCACATGTATAAAAGTGTATTTATGTTATATGTGCGTGTTTGATTGTGTGTTACAGCGATTACGGACTCGTTCGTGCAATCCGAACTCGATAAAAGAAGATTCAGATTGGTGCCCGTTATGGACCCGATACACCGGCGATTTAAAGACCGACCCATGAGATGATTTGGAGATTCGTATCGGTTCGTACAGTGAAGACCAGACGGCGATTCGGATCCAAAACTGTATTATTTTATGTGAGTGTTTGTTCATGTGTTATTTTCTTATTTATCGTTGTCAGTAAGCGTTTATATGTTACTTGTATCATTTCATGTGACCATCTGGTATATTTTATTAGTATGATTACCTATATCACTTCATTAGACATTAGTAAGCGTTCACCATATTTATGTAGTTGATCTGAACGTTTATCAGCGTCATTTCATGTGTTAATAATTCGCCGTTGTTGGCTTAGGCCTAATATAGATACATCTTAGATAGTGATTTGACTTGATCTATTGATTGGCTGGATTAGTTCGTGTTTGAGGACAAAAACATATTTTATATATAGTGTTTATCAGGCAAGTGCTTGGTGATTTTTAGATAAGAATTCACTTGGGTATTTAAGGACATATTAGATACGTATTACTTTATCAAGGGATTAGATTCTTAATGCTTGGATCGGTAGATGGACTTAGTTAGAATTGAGTTAATCTGGGATTTCATTGGATCTTGATTAGTATTTAGATATTATTGGTTTAGTTTGATTAATAGTTGTAAGTGTTTTTGGATTCACTGATTAGTTGCCTAAGTATTGATGATCTTATCGATATTGATTACAAATGTAAGGATATTCTAGATTCCATAATGCCTGAGGATGTTCTACTCATTGTTTGTGATTTCGGTATCTGTTGACTAAGTTAATCTCGAGGATAATCAGTAGACTGCTCTTAATGATCTTGATTGATTCAGTCATTAGTTATAGGGACAGATATATTGTGAGAGTGATCTAGAGGATATCGGTGATCTCATACTTCAGAGTTTATAGTAGTTTTCAGATATCAATATCAGTTGCTAGTTGTTAGTGACTCAGTTGTTATTATATCTTCAGTAATCAGATGTCAGTTATTAGTTGTCAGTTATTCAGTTGTCAGATACTAGTTATAAGTGTCAGATTATCAGCTATTATTGACATCACTGTTGTTGAAGATATCTGGTCACTATTTCATATTAGTAATATCTTATATTGTTGTTTGTTAATGAAAAATATTATAATTGCCTGATAATGCAAGTCGTGCATTTTGGAAGGACCTATTATGGTATACCAAGTTATGAGTTCCACTTGGGGAGCTATGGTAGTACTGGCTATCTATTCAGTTGTCAGTTGGCAGGCTATGCCCAGATTATGACGCCACACTAGTTGTCTTTTCGTGTGGGGCTGTGGTCTTCAGTTATTAGAACCTTACGGATTGTCCTAATTCAACGCCAGGGGTGTTAGACCGTAGTACCGAGCATGCAAGGTACCCTTCCAGCATACATGCACTACATGACAGGCAGTTATAACAATGATAATCTTATTTGATATGTGAGAAAATGGCTGTGGTATGTGTAACGCTCCGATCCGGCAGGTACGGAGACGTTACTGTGACGTATATACGCAGGTCGGAAATACCCTCGTGTATATACGCTAAGCATCAATACAGATAAGAATCAGAGTACGGAAGCACGTGGTGTATTATACATTTCAAATATGAGTATAATTACAAAGTTATCACCAGATGTGACACAATTTACATGAATATTACATCACTGATATGCGTAATTGTGAGAATATAGAGAGATGTACAAGTATGAATAGTACATATGGAGGCTCAGAGCCATAATAGGAAAACTCTAGAGCCGAGCAAGGGGCCTGGAAGGATGGGGCTCTGGACGGTCTACTGGAGATCCATGCTTCAGCTAAGCCACTCTGATCAGCAACTGGAAGAATTCACACACTCCAAACTCTAAAACCTGGACATGAGGATCCAGAGGAGTCAGAACTCCCCGGCGAATGGTGACGCGAAAGCCAGATGGCGTGCTGAGATAAGCACGTGTATCGATAAATTCAAGTCATAAATAGCATTGAAAATCGTGTTGTGAGCACAAGCATGCAGGAACAAGTAGATAGACAGTAATCGATATCTAGCCGGGAACATGTATGATATAAGATGACAAGAGCAGGTAACGAGGCGATGAATAAAAGTAGATAAGGCAACACCAGATATCTCCTAAACTAACATAATACCGATAAAAACTGATAAAACTGAATAAAACTGATTATGAGTAAAAATCGATTGCATAAGCTTAAGTCACGGCTTCATGAGACTAGTACATCGAAGGAATGATCCAAACAAGTAAACCCTCATTTATATACCTTTATCCAATATCACCGTAATCCGAGCGCATACAACCCGAGTTACAAAACAACACAACAAATTATATATTAGCATCTTATTATAATTGGAGCCGTCTAAGTTGTAGGTTTCAGTATGCGTCCCATTTCACATACTACCACTTACAACTTATAAAGCAAGTTATTTAGAAACTAATGAAATTCGACGAATCATATTTCAGATGGGCCCTGTACATGCCCGGATAATGGTCCAGGAGTATCCGGCGCTGAGCCGGAATGTACCGCTAGGTACCGGGACTTATTTACGCCCGAATAGAAATAGAGTATCGCAGATCCCATAGATATAGGCTTAGGGCGTGTGCATACCCGGCAGGAATAAACAGGAGTAGGGGTTCCAGCACACCCCACGGAATCCCTGGTGGCCGCCAGGTGATCCCTCAAGTATGTGTCCACGCGTGACTCGATAAGACCACATAAACATGATTATTCAGGACCCATCAGTTTCCCCCAAACAGGGTACAAGTTGTCTTATTATAATTTAATATGCAATTAGCAATTTACAGGAATAGCAGGAGCAGGACATGATCAGAATTCAGGAGTACATGAGTACTATAGATTCAGGTCACTGTATATATAATACAGGATAACAATTACAAGATTCCCGTAAATGTGATAATCACAAGTCAAGTATTAATATGACGGGAGGCAGGTGATAAGTCATGTCATAACAAGGAGCAAGTGTTAATTAGTAGCAAGACGGGTGTCAGGTGATGACACATCAGTTGTCGAGTGATATAAACAGGTGTCAGGTATTAGCATGTAGATGATAAGTATCAAATAATAACATGTTAAGTGTTAATATATCAAGTATGTACTTGGCAAGTGATAGAGTAATAGATGAGCAAAATCAAGCAGAGCTGAGCAAGTTGGAGCGAAACTAATATACAACACTAAATGCTATCACGCTCGGCGTGGTTACCGTTCGCAACGTAGCTAGACACACGTGTCGCAGCAAGCGTATGAACGCTATACTAACGCTCACAGTAAAGTTATGCTCACGGGGTAACTACACTCGGACAGAGTAAGCAGTAAAGTGTTGACGCTAGATCCGCCTACCAGGCGTAGCATAGAGAAAGTCCAGAGGACTTTAAACTTCAAAGGTTGTACCCAGAGGTTAGGCCTGAAGGCAAGGATACCTACAGAAGGTGTTAGTTCTAAACAGTACAAATCGTAAATAATACAAGTCGACCTGATGAAACGAAAAAGTCAAGAGGAAAGCAAGAACACTTGTCTAAGTTTTCAAAAACACGGTGAAATCCCTGATGTTCGGAATTCAGGAAACTAACGCATAAACGCCTTCCATAAGGAGGAGAGAGACTGGAGACGCGGAAGTCGCGTCGCGTAGAGGCCACAAACACGGGGTTCGAGACCCGATTTTAAGCTATAACATGAGAAGAACGTAGACACGAGCATGAGCTCTGCGTCACGTTGATACAAGAACGCGGGGCCGCGTTAAGGAATCGCTTGAACACGGGGGGTTGAGCCGCGTCTAGCAATTAAATATAAGAGAAAGAGGTAGACAGGGAGATGTGAGAGAGACGCAGGGAAAGAGTGAGAGACGCAGTGATGGGAGAGGAAGAGAAAGGGGGACGCAGGGTGAGGGGGGATATTCGAGAAGAAAAAAAGAAAAAGGAAAGGAAAGAAGGAAAGAAAGAAAGAAAAGCAAAGGAAACGAAAGAAAGAAAGAAGAGAAGGGGGAGGTAGGCTGACCATGGCTTGGCCGGCGGTAGCCTGCGGCAGCCGGAGTTGGCCGGAGAAGGTGGCCAAAGCTCCAAGCCCAAGCAAATTGTGGGGTGCAAGTGTAGTTAAAAATGAAAAATTAGAGTTTTGCAAAAGGGATTTCCGAGAGCGAAGCTATAGCTCGTTAGAAAGAGCACGACGAGGAGAAGAGATGGTATGTTTGATGGTGGCCAAGATGGTGTAGATGGTGGTGGGAATGGTGGTGAAGCTTTGAGGTTAATGGGTTTCTTGGTGGAAAAAGAGGAAGAAGAAGGTGGTGAAATTGTTGTTGTTGTTGGAATGGAAGAGGAAATCGAGGAGAGAACGGTGGAGGAGTTGGTGGTGAAGGAGGTGGAGATGGAGGGTGGAAAGGATGGTCGCCAAGGGAGGGAACGGCCCTGTTGGGTTGTTGGTTCGTTCTCTGTTGGAGGAAAGAAGGAGGAGGAAAAAAAAGAGAAAGAAAAAGGAGTGGGGTGTATATATAAAAGGATTTGGAGATATTACAAGTTTGCCATTGTCATGCCTTTCATAAAATGGGACTTGCGTCTCCATTAGAAAGATGGTCGCGTCTGGGCAAAAGTGAACTAGAAACGGAGATAAGAGCCGAGTCCAGGAGGAAACGCGAGATTGCATTAACAGAAAAGACAAAGTCGTAATGACTTAGTCAGAGCTGACTTGAAAGGCATTAAATGCAGAAAGAATGCGAATCATCGTATTAAAGACCAGATTTGAGTCTGGTGAGACTCGCGTCTGAGGAGAGAGAGAAAAATGAGAAAAAGAAAAATAAATATCAGGATAAGATTTCGGTATCTGGGAAAAATACCGAAAACTTCGAAAAAGTCTGAAAAATGAAGTAGTTCGAAAAGTTTCAAAAAATTCTCAAAATATAATAAATATTATTTTAAGATGTTTGACAAAATCAATTTTTAGAAATTCAATCACATTTTCAAAATAAAAATTCTGAATTTCACCGTTAATACTGGTGTACACCGGGTCGGCCGATTTTGATAAATTCTGAAAAATCTCAGAAATATTTTAGATAGAAATATGATTTTAAGAAATAATGTGAAAGTCATTTCTAGATTTCAATTCCTTGTAATTAAAATCTGAGAATCAGTCAGCGGCACTAGTCGACACCCGGTTTTGAAAATTTACAACTTACTTCTGAAGAATTCAGAAATTATGAAATTTTAGAATATTGAAAAATGATGTTTGAAATTGAAATCGATCAAATCTGAATACCAGAAAGACCAAAACAAGTCATACGGTTGGATCGGGTCCTCGGTTCAGATTAGGGTTTGACTCCGAGTCCACGAATCCAGATCCAAGGCAAAGTAATAATATAAATAATTCATAATATAAAACAAATACTGGAAGCAAATCAAAAAATATGATCGAAAAATCCAACTACGCAGCTAAGTACGTATTCCGGGAACGGATTGTTACAGTTTGGGACACAGCTAAGTACTACATTAGTTAGGTTAATAATATCCAATCAGACTATGGCATATGCTATGTTACACATCTTATCATTAGTTGTTTCCTTTACAGTGATATGAGTATCAATCATTGCTTACAGTTCTCTATCATTATTTATAACTTTATTCATGTTACCTGCTCTTATATTCTATTCATTTCAGTTTCATAGATTTATATGATAGCGTTGTAGCCTAATTACACTGATTATATGCACGTGCACTTTCCTCTTCTCTTACACACTCATTGGTCACTTTTGATGACCTTAAATTTGCACATCTAGATTGGATGCTTGTTTCATTGATCTGGTGGTCGTTAAGATCGTACGCTTTGAAGGATCCGAAGTCTCTTTCTATTCGATTCTAGTATCCTTGCCTTCTTTTATTCCTACTATTATTTTTTGATTCCCGTATATCAGATTTAGCTTCTATTCTATTTCTTATTTCATGTGTTATCGTGTGTGGACATCTATATGTAGTATTGCAGTAATCATGATTTATTATAGTTTAGATTTATAACTTATTCTAGGTTACTCAAGGCTTAACGTGTATACGTGAGGTATTTTTCTTGTGTATAAGCATCAGCTACTCGCGTTGCGTCTTCGCTCCGGTGTATTTTAGGAAGCGAGGCATGACAACTATCTCACGGACCGGTAATTTGGGTTTATTAACTAGTTTTGCCATATTACTTCACTTGCTGCCTCATTGCCTATCCTGCATGTCTGAACTCACGACATCGTTTTCAGTGCATACTTTTTGACTCGAATTTACTGATATACGTGTGATTATCTATGCACGCCACTTAGCACTCATTTTGCCACTCGTTGGGGAGTTCTGACTCCCCGGAGCCTACATGTCCCAGATCTTGAAGCTTAGAGCTCATGGATTCTCTCGATTGTTGATCAGAGATGTGTAACAGAAGCGTGGATCATTTGCAGACCGTCTGGAGTCCTAATCCTTCCAGGCCCCTTATTCGTCTCTCGAGTCTTTTTTTTGTAACTCGTGAGCGCCTTTTGTATGTTTCATAACTTATCTCATTGTATTCTCGCATTTGCGCCTATCGGTGATGTAGTATTTTTGTAATATTGTGTCACATCATGTGATAACTCTATAATTGTACTCATATGTTTGGAATTTATAATGCACTACATACTTTCGTGCTCTAATTCTTTCCTGTACTGATGCTTATTGTATATATGTGAGGGTATTTTTGATCTGTGTTTATACGTCGCAGTAATGTATCCGTACCCGTGGGAGTGGGGCGTTACAGAAATCAAAAACACTATGGAATATCACATGGATCCTGTGTGGAAAAAACTATGTGGTAAGACTTCAGTGATTTTCTTCGAGCCAAAAGATCTAGTAGACACTAAAATTAGTGCAAGAGGGATTAGTTATTTGTTACTATTACAAACATTTTGGATAATTCTTTACTTTGAGAAGACTTCTACAACTTCAAATGTATAAACAATATCTGGATATTAGAAAAAACCCTGAATACTTCAGTATATGCACCAAAATTACTTTTAGAAATACTCCAAGTATTCCCTTAAAGTACTTCAGCATTAAAAGAGAGTTCGGTTGCTCCTGCATGTTTCGTATAACCAAATAGAAACCGGCACCAGCAAGCAATAAGTATTTTCGAGACTTCAGTCTGCATGTTTGCAATGGAGTGTTAATGAAAGGGAGTTCAATTTGCATGTTTAGCCAGACCAACTAAATAAATTTTTGAGGAAACATTTTGAATAACAGCTCACTAAAGGAGTCAGGACCCACTCTTGTATTTGTCTCGATGATGAGTTCTTCACAGATTCATCGAACACGATTTCTCAATATTTTCTTTTTTTTAAATAGTGTTTGGGCAAGTGGTGTAGATATTCTTTCATTCTATCACTGTACTTTGTGTATTTCTAGAGACCGTCATGTTTTCACTCTGAGAAACAGGATGTAGTTTCCGAATCCAATGATTAAGCAGAGTGCCATGCTATGTCTCAAACTCTTTTGAAATCTGTTAACAATAATACCTTCTATAAGAAATGAATGTTGATTTTACCCGTTTTTACTCGTCTTTATTGTGACGGTCAAAGCGCTACTAAGATCATGAATAATCATAAGGTAAATGGCGAAAAGGATACTCAGGGTTTGAAGAAATCTCAAAATGGGTACCATGTTTTTTTTTTTTTCCCTTAAAATGGGTATTTTGTTGTTACTTTTTGTTAGTGGTATTAGTTCTGAGCCCACAATAACACGTATTGTACACGTAAGTTAATTTTAAGACCAAATTATTCTTTCTCTCTTCTTCTTTGCCTGCGCCCCCCCCCCCCCCCCCCAAAAAAAAAAAAAAAAAAAAACATGACAAGTGTCTCCAATATGCGCGCACAAGTCCCATGATAGAACAGGCAATGGCTGCTGTATAGCTATAGGCAACAACAATTCCTCATTTACTCCATCACATTCCTCTTGGAATCACCTAGAAAGTTCATCATCATTAAGAGTTACAAATAAGGCATAGGTTGCCTAGACACAGACTTCGAATGCCTTGGAGATATTCTCGGCCAGGGTCAGTCACATGGTCAAATTCTTTGAATTCCTTTTCTATAGATAAGAAAACATTTCTATCAAGTGATTTTAAAAAACTCTCATCTTAATTTTTTATATGGGAAAGTTAAAACTATCAAACCTAAGTTGAGATCTGAACATTGAAACCATCTTCATGAGATGTCATAGGTGTGTGAGTGACAATAAAGTGATTAGCAATAACGATCAACTCTTGGATGGTTAAATCTTAAAAATGTGGGTAACCGACTAAGAGCTAGCCATTGGTCTCGAGATGAGGTCAACCAGATAGTAATAGCGATCAAGCGCATGATGTAAGCCATAATCTACTGATTGGTTCGAGTCCACTGAACATAAGTGATAGCAGAATTACTAGTGAGGATGGACGAAGTAGATGTTGGTTTCTGCTTAACAGAATCAATCTGACAACTATTCAAGATCACTGAAATATCAACAATCTAATTATCCAGGTCGGCAAATATCAGGTGGAGGTTTTCCGTTCAATAGAACGTTCCTTATTTAAGAACCACCTTTCAATTTCCCTTCCTTGGTTAAACACCAATTAGACTGATATAAATCAGTCTCGATATACTGTTAAGTATATCCCCTGTATAAAGAAATGAATTCACTTATACAGTATTTGGAGTGAGGTACGCTTTTAGAGCGAATCTCCTTAACAATTACGTCCCCCCGCACTGGTGCTAACGGGTTACTGGACGCTGGTCTCCCAAGATACAACACTCCTTCACGGTATTTGGATAGCACTACCAAATCACTGTACAGTATCCTCTCTCTCTCTCTTCTCTCTTCTTCTTCCCTCCCCCTCCCCCCCACCCCTCCCCCCCCCCCAATAAAAAAAAACATGACAAGTGTCTCC
>JAVJIF010021299.1:0-11559 GCA_038442645.1 Agave tequilana
TTTTTGACATGAAATTCAAAATCGGTTAAACTGAAAATCAAAACCAATAAACTTTAAACTTGTGTGTATATGTGAACTTGAGCATATTACACTATCTAATCTTTACAATGATCTAAATATACTAAATACAAACCGAGGTCATCTTGTCTCCAAGCCGACTCAACCAAATAAGATCCAACGAGCTTGACTCCAACCGAGTACTAGATGCGATCTTGACGCGCGAACTCTTGAATTTACATGTGAAAGCTCCAAGACTTCTTTGTTGAAGCTAAACACCTACTAATATCTTGGTCAATCACTGAAACTATTTAAACACAAGATTATTAGTAAACTATAACTATATGAATTAATCATCATCAAAACTAGATCTGGGCCAACAGTATTGTATTACATGAAGATGTACTTTGGTAATGCTTACCACACTGATGGCATGTATAAAATAAGTACTACTGTACCACTTCAGTTATCAATGAAATCTCTACTTTTGTGTACTTTCTACCCTATGGCACAACAGATTAGGTCATATAAACTACATGAAAATGTTATATATGAGAAAATTAAGCTTACTTCAAAACTGTGAGGGTAATAAGCCTGAAAAATGTGAAATCTGTGTACAAGCTAAGATCACAAGAAAGCCCTTTTCAACTGTTACAAGGAGTACAAATCTGCTGGACCTGATTCATTCGAACACCTCCGACTTCAAGAGATTCGTGACTAGAGGTGGCATAAAATATTTCATCACCTTCATCGGCGACCATTCTCGCTTCTGCTATGTATACTTGTTGAAGTCAAAAGATGAAGCCTTTAGCAAGTTCATCGAGTTTTGAACTCGAGTGAAGAAGCAACTTGGGCATCTAGTAAGAAGCTTATAAGCGATAGAGGTGGCGAGTACCGGTCAAAGGAAGCTGAAGCATATCTCAAGGAACATGGCATCATAGCAGAGACGACTGCTCCTTACTCTCCAAATTGCAGAAAGGAAGAATCACACACTTACTGAGATGATAAACTCGATGTTGATTACATCCGGTTTACCTACCTGCTATTGGGGAGAGGCATTGTTGATGGCTAAATGGATCCTGAATCCGGTACCTTACTCCAAATATGATATTACTCCACATCAGCAATGGTTGGGATATCAAGCATCCTTTGACAATCTCAAAGTATGGGGGTGTCTTGGCTATGTTCGGATACCATATTTCAGGAGGCCAAAGCTTGGTCCTAGACCAACAGGTGTGTGTTTCTTGGTTTTGCTAAAGATAGTGATGCCTGCAAATTTCTGGATCTTGGCACCAAGTCCATCATCGAAGCTCGAGATGCAGAGTTCTTTGAGAATAAGTTCATCAAGAATAAAGACTTAACGCTCAAAGATGTACCTGCAAAATGCTGAAAAGTCTATTACACCAGATGATTCAATTTCTCCAGAAGTAGAAGGTACTGATGCTGAAGAAGAAACTCCAGAAGCTATAGAGCCACCTTCTAAACGCATTAGAAAGCAGAAGGACTTTGGAGATGACTTCACCATCTACAATGTAGAAGGAGATCCACTAACTTTCAAAGAAGTAGTGCAGTCCAAAGATGCTATTTTGTGAAAAAAAGCCATAAATAATGACATGGACTCATTAATCCAAAATTACACCTGAAAATTGGTGAATGTGTCAGAAGGTGCAAAACCTATCAGCTGCAAATGGATCTTCAAAAGAAACTACGACTGATGGTACCATACAAAAGTACAAAGCTAGACTGGTAGCAAAAGGTTTCTCTCAGAAAGAAAGTATTGATTTTTTATATTTATGCATCAGTTTGCAGAATTACTACCAAAAGAGTGTTGATTGCATAGGCGGCCATCAAGAAGTTCATCATTCACCAGATGGACGTGGAAACAGATTTTTAAATGGAGATCTCACTGAAAAAGTTTACATGAAAAAAACAGAAGGATTTGATGCTCCTATAGACGAGGTATGCAAGCTACCAAAGTTTTTATTTGGTCTTAAGCAGGCTCCAAAACTCTGGCATAAGAAATTTGGCAGGATTGTTCATAGTAATGGTATCGAGTCAGTGAATCTGACAAGTTGTTGAAAGAAAGGTAGTAGTGATCTGTCTTTATGTAGATGACATGCTCATCATCGAGACCGACTTAGATATAGTGAAATATACGAAGAAATTTCTGTCAACCCAGTTCAGTATGAAGGACTTTGGGACTGCGGATGTGATTATCAGAATCAAAATCCTGTACACAAAAGATGAAATTGGATTATCTCAATCTCATTACATAGAGAACATATTGAAGAAGTATGGCTACTTTGACACGACAGAGTTGTCTGTGACATATGATTACAACAAGAAGTTTCGACCCAACACTGGAAGATCGTTAAGACAGCTAGAGTACTCAAAGATTATTGGTAGTTTTATGTATGCAATGAGCTATACAAGGCCAGACATAGCATTCTCTGTTGGAATGCTTAGCAGATTTACAAGCAATCCTAGAAAGCCTAATTGGGATGCTGTTCAGAGATTAATGAGGTACTTGAAGGTAACTTTGAATTTAAGCCTGCTATACATTGGATATCCAGCTGTGATCGAAGACTTATCAGATGCAAGCTGGTGCTCGGAACCAGATGAGTGCAGATCTACTGGAGACTTTGTCTTCACCATGGGTAGAACTGCTATTTCATGAAGTCTAAGAAGCAAACTCTGATTGCACAATCATTGATGGAGTCTGAATTTTTTGCATTAATTGTTGCAGGAGATGAGGCTGAGTGGCTCAGTTTTTTTCTCAGAGACCTTTCGTTGAAAGAATTGTAAGGTGCAATTACTATCTATTGTGATAATCAAGCAATAAGTGTTGTAGCAACAAACTCGTTATTCAATGAAAAAATGAATCATTCGTCTGAAACATGGCTATTTGAATGAGCTTATTTGTCATGGAGTCATCTCAGTGATTGATGTCCGGTCTTCATAGAATGTTACAGATTCTCTAGCTAAAGGCTTGAGAAAGGAACTAGTTGAAAGCACTTCTGCTGGAATTGGTCTCAAGTCTTTATAAGCCTTATGTACATTTACCATTTATATTAAGTTATTAGTTCAAAGTTCATGCTACTAATAATAAGATATTTAGTTCAAAAATTAAGTAAGACTTGCATGCATATTTCCTATCATGTGACAGGATGGCTTTTAAGTCTTAATGAGTTCAAAGCATTTCGGATGCGGAGTGTTGGGTAGGAAACACATCTAAAGGACTCACCTATGCTTGGGTGGAGATTTGGCCGTCTCCTATGGGAACTTAAAAAGTACCTAGAGCTCTTGCAGAATCCAGGATATGCACATGGTCATAAATATGTGAGCACTCAGGTAAGCTTGTGGTTCAAAGTGATGACTACCACAGTTAGATTTTAATCTTATGTGATCGCTAGATTATAAAAAAGCACTGGTTCAAGACTAAGTTCACCATGTACCTATCTTCTATTCAGTTGGCCTAAAGGAGATTCAAGTCCTAGTGACATCTACCTTATGCACAATGATTATAACTTTCTTGATAGTTTGTAAACTTGTGAAGGATTATTAGATATTTTGTGCAAAAATTGATTTATTAAAACATAAAAAAGTTTTCAAACTATATGTATTTTATTTATATATATATTGGTAACATTTAAATCTTTACCATACTAAAATAATTTAGCTAATAATTCTCTCCCATAAGTGCAAATTAGTTGGGCATGGGTTAGGTATGGTTATTGCAACCAAGACCTTTGAACTTCTTACATTAAATCTGAACACAAGACTTTTGTAATCCCTCATCATGAGTTGATAACCCTTTTAGATTCTCTCATTTAGTAATTATAACCCTTGAGTTTCTCTTTTGAAGGGACTAATGACCCTTGAGCTACATTCATTGAATCAAGATATAACCTTTGGTTTTCTCTCATTATGAGTCGGTGACTCTTGGGCTAGATTTATTGAATCTAGACAAGACCCTTGAGCTACCTTTATTAAGAAATGATGACCCTTAAGTTACCAGTGGAGTCTTATAAATGGGCTCCCTTGTAGTTCATTTGGAATGTGACAAAACAAGAAGAATATCACCTAATTTATAGGAGTGTGTTCAGTTGTAAGTAGAGTCATGTCTTACATTAGACCGGGAGCTCACTTGCCTGCTCAGATCGAGATCACCGAGAAATCTGGTTGGTGCACACCAGAGTTCTTCAACTACTATTCCTGGGTGCAATTTGGCTTTGGGATTCTTGCACCGGAGTAAGCCAATATTGCTTCAAGTACAGCGTTCAAGGACGCACAACAGCTCTACTACTCGGGAACACTCTGACCTCGGAGACGCCTTCTCGGAGCCACTTAGATACTCGGGAATACTCCGATCTCGTGTTACAATTTATAAAGTTTAAAGGAAAGTCCACTTTTCTCTAGTTTGTATTTCCCATTTTGTTCTAACAATATTTACACATTCATTGCTGATCAAAAAGTCATAAGAAATGCATCTGATCTTCTTAGAAAGTGGATACTGTTACTTCTGACAAAAAACAAATAAAAAGAAAGGAAAAAACATAAAAAATAAAATAGCAGTAATAAAAGTATCAGGAAGAATCATCATCATCATCATCATCATCAATAAATAAATAAATATGAGGGATAAAATCAGGGAAGCACTAAAGAAGAGAATGAAAGAAGTTCCTGGGTATACCCAAAACACATGCAGGTATTACATTACATTATGTGATCACATCGTGTCAGCAATTTTATTGCACAAAATCTTTTATCTCGGCAAAGAAATATCAAGCACCAACATCGTTGTTACTCTTGTTGTCATAAAGAGCAGACAAAGGTCTGTAGAAGGTTGATTGCCATGGTTATTTCCATATCATGCACCCTTAATATCTTTCTAATTTATGGCCATTGGAAGCATACTGGGTTTGTAGGTAGTTTCATGCTTTTATAGATATCACTGTATCGGATATTGCATCTTAAGTTTCACATGGACACATTTTTTTTGTGTGCTAATGATTGGCTTTATCTTGCCTTCTTTGTCCGTATTCATGGATTTGTATGTATTATCATGCTTTTATAGATATCACCATATCAGATATTGCTTCTTAAATTTGATGCTGATACAATTTACTTTTCCCCTAATGATTAGCTTTATCTAGCCTTCTTTGTCCATTTTCATGGCAGATGATATGGCCTATTTCACTATGATGAAGGACTGCGTGTATTTGTGTACTGTATGGTTATTTTCTAATGATTTGCTGAGCCAACTGATCCTAGGCTTTCAAACTAGTTGGAAGAGATTATCTTAGCAGAAAGAAAGATATTAGGCTGCTGGCTGACGAGGAGAAAATAAAAATAGTAAAATGGATCCTTTTAGTTTGAAGCTCATGTCAAAAAAATTTGCAGCTAGCTGTTGAGTATGAGAACAATGCATAATTTGTCAAAGTAGACACTGACGATGAGTATGAATTTGCCCGAGATATGCAGGTATGTTTAAATGTTATAGCTATTGGCTTGAAACATATTAGTCTGTTTTTTCCCCCCTTTTTCTTTTGACGGGGCTTCTGTGTAATTCTATGTTATACATAACTATGACAGGCAAAGGGACTGCCGACACTGTATTTCGTCAGCCCAGACCCAAATAAGGATGCTATCCGAACTGAAGGTCTGATCCCATCGGAGATGATCAAGAACATTATTGATAATGAAATGTGATGAGGATAAGCGTACATTGTCCCAATTCAGTATCCAGACTTGTTAGTTGGAGCCGTGCTCAGAATACCAGATCCCACAAACTGCTTGAAGACATTGGTCACCTGCTTGTTGTTTCGTGAGCCAGCGGCTTCTAAAATTTTGCCTCAATGATGCTTTCTAAATGAGAGATGAAATTTCCTTGTTTAGGTTTGTTTGTGAATTTTATTTATTTAAGGTCACTAGCATTTTTATGACATTTCTAGTATTTTCATGCATTGTCACTGCAATAATCAGTATTCTCCTAACTTTAGGTGTCTTCTATGGTTCTTGATGGTAAATATCTATCTTTTGTGCTTCCCCTCCCTTGTATTCTTTTCCAATTTTTGAAAGTTTGGACTTCACAAAGTTTGAAATTTGTGTTGAAATATGCTTTACAAATATTGAAAGTGAAAAAGTTTGATTATGGAAATGATGCCTCCGACTTCCCGCCGTCTATTTTGCATCTACTTGATGGATGCACAAAAAGTATTCAAAATATATAATTTTTTATTTTTAGTTACTTGAAATAATATAGATGCTGCATTCGGATGCTTTATGGTTGTATTTGAGTGAGAATATTCCGCCTCGAATTCTTCCGGAATGACACGAGTCTCTCTCTCTCTCTCTCTCTCTCTCTCTCTCTCTCTCTATATTATATATATATATATATATTATATATATATATATATATATATATATATATATATATATATATTATATATATATATATATATATATATATATATGCGCGCGCGCGCGTGCACTCTTGACAACTTTCGAAAGAATTTGAGCATGAATACTTTTCACTCAAATTCAATGTTACAGCATACAAATATAAGATCCACTTTGTTGGAGTTAATCTATATTGTTAAGAGTGCTAAAAGTAAAAATTCAAATGTTTTGAATACTTTTTCTTATTCATTAAGTAGGCGCAAAAAGAACTGTTGAAATACTGAGTTGGTTAGTGTAACGACATAGAATATTTGAAACCTAACAAAAGTTAGTGTATGAGTATTTTTAAATGTTTAGATCATGATCAAATGATCGGATTGAGAATTTGTATGTCTAAAGTTATAGATCTAATTAGTATGCTAATTTCAGCCATCCATTTTGTACGTACTTGATGCATGGACAAAAATACTTTTTTTTGTTTTTAGTTACTTTAAATAATTTAGATTAACTTCAACGGAGTGAGTCTTGTATTTAAATGTCATAACAATGAGTTTGAGGGGAAATATTCATACTCAAATCGTTCCAAAAGTAGTCAAGTCTCTCTCTCTCTCTCTCTCTCTCTGTGTGTGTGTGTGTGGGTGTGTGTGTGTGTGTGTGTGTGTGTGTATTGTTTCAGAATTTGAGAGTACATGATACTATGGCCGATATCGGGGATGATACTGTCGATATGGTCGATATTACTAATATTAATGGTAGTATCGATGATATTGATACTAAAAACCATTAGTTAAATCAACACTAATACTCGATGCTCTTTTGGTACTGGCATTTTTTTTAAATCCTGATAGGACCATAAATTTCTACTATTGCATCAAAACACCAAAAGTCATGATGAGGTTGAGTGATGTATCTGCGTGCTTGTGTGAGAGAGAATTTTGTTTCAAGGGAACAAATGATCATATGGTAGACATGAAGCATGTGACTTGTCAACTTCACCACTCGAAAACTTTATCAAAATAGAAATTATTCAGGTTGGAAAAAGGTAGTGATATCAATGTAATCACAATCCCTTTTCCCTTTTCTTATTCCCATTGTAAATTGTATATTGTTCTTTTTTTTTTTAGTGATTAGATTGACAATGTTCAACAACTTGGGGAGCATATTCTAGAGGGAGAAAAGAAAGTGGTATTTCTTAGCTGGCTCTTCCACTATCTCATATTCAATGTGTAGATTTCAAATGGGTGAACCCACCCAATCCAAATCTATGAAGTAGATTTTAGTAGTAGGCTTGTGGATTTGCAAAATCTTGCATGGAATAAGCTTTGTCTCCCTCCTTTATATCCTTTGTCCCCTCAATATTGTATGATTACAGTCACAAACATGACAACTTCTCTACATAATTAGACACTCTGTTTATCTAGTTTTGTTCTCCTATAGGAATAAGTAATTTTGTTAAAAAGATAGGGTAAAGAGCCAATATAATGGCTTAAAAATAACTAAATTATATAAAAAATTAATCTTAGGTGTTAGTCCTGAGTCCTGATTGCTTTTCTCCTTGTGCTTTTATTTTGTGAGTAATGTCAACTAGAGTTCCCCTGTTTCAGCATTGCTTTAAATTCTGAATGGGTGATGTTGGAGTAAAAGAGGAAACAAAAAAGGAAAAAGAAACAAAAAATTGGATGACAGGTACACAATTATTAACAGTTCATTGAATAGTCTGCAATGTTCACAGGCAAGAATCAATTGGATGAATTACTTGCAACTCATGCATGGAAACATGCATGTAAATGAGCTTGCATGAGTTATTAGTGTGAATGATAGAGATCAACATCTCAAGTTAATGGTAGATTTGACTAACAGCCTCTTGTTATCTTACCTTACATGGGACATCTCTATTTGTAATTTTTCTCAAATTTGGTGTCTGAAGGAAAGTGCATTGCCTTCAATTTCATTGCTAAATATATTTTGCATTGCATAAGAGAAATTTGAGTTGACATGAAAAGTGTTAAAGAGTCCTAATTAGAATTGAATCCTATTGCATCACAAGGAGAAGGGATATACTTAATTAATTAATTCTTTAGCTTTGTTCAGGCGAGAGCAGTTTCTAGATGGGTGACCTTTTGAAAAGTTCTTGTTCAAAGTAATTTTTGGAGCATATATCTTGCAAATAGAAATGTCATTGCAATTCGGTTATCTATGACATATTCTTTACAATTACTACAAATGAAAAGAGATCCAAAAACACAAAGTAATAACTTTGTTTGGGTAATTTTCTAATCAAACAAGCACATAAAAACAAGATTGAAAAAAGCATCATATTCTACAAAATTGGAGTTGTGAATCATACCATTGTGCTCAATGATAAATTGGGAAAGGTCCCCAATGGGCACCATTGCCACCACCTAACGTGGTCAATTTTTGAAGAAACAAACAGTATTTGCACCACCATCCAAACAAAGGGCCATCTGATGTGCTTTTCAGTCCCCCATTGAAGTGGGGAGCCCTAGCACATGGAAATTGGAATAATGTTAAATTTTTAAACATTTGTTCTCTTTGTTCCTTAGTTTCATATTTTTAAAGATATCGAACGACATACTGACACCAACACTTCTCCCACCCTTTACCATGGTTGTAAGCTGACCTTAGCATCTAGAAGGACCACTTGGTTTGAGAACTAACCTCTTTTAGGGGTGCCAAACAGGTCGGATTCAGTTCAGACCCTACGAGAATTGGTAATAGGATCCACCCGATAGCTTGTTGGGTTTGGGTTCGGCTATTTGATCAATCAATTCAATCTTCTTGTTACGTAGACAGTGATAAAGCAAGGCAAGAAGTCTCAAGCTCAAATCCTACTTGTATACTACCAACTATGAAGTTTTCTATTTATTAAACTATATGCATCAAATTATTCAATTATTAGGCTTAAACATATGATAATGCATAATTCAACAATGTGGATTTAGAAAGAAGAAAAAAAAAATAAAAAAATAAAGGAATGTGGAATGCTGGTTAAGCACATTGAGATAAGAAATACTTGTAATACTGGTGAAAATCATTGATGAAAACCCTAACTTTGAGAGATGACGAATCACCCGTGCATTGTTGATAACAAGAAGAAAAGTCGTCTTGTAGTTTATTCTAACATTGAGTGTGTGATCATTAAATCTTATTTTTTTCGGTTTCTACTGCAACTCCAGATTATGAAATACATGTCAGTATAGTCATACCATTTTTGTGACCATTGAGGCCTGATTCAATGGCAATGGTTGAGATTTGATAATGAAGTCTCAGGTTCAAAATCAAACTACAGTCATTTGTCACAAAAAACGGAGTTCTGATTTTGAGACCCCAACAAAAAAAGTTTGACTCGCATCCGAATCGGGTTAGCAAGCAATCCGACCGGCCGTCCGCCACGGCCCACGGCCATCCTCAACCCCCGCTTTGCAATAGTTTGAAACTGTGGGAAAGACCCGGGCCCTTTCTCACTTTTCTCCCCCTCCCTACTCCACTCCTCTGACTCTCTCTACTTACAGATAGATCAGTGAGTGTGAGTGTGAGACAATGGCCACCTCCTCTTGGTGCTTTCTGCAGCTCCACAATCTCTACAAAAGCTGATCAAGGTTGGCCAAAAGCCTCAACTCTCTCAATATCCCTCATACCCCACATACACCTTTGCCAATAATTGAGTATATTCACCTCTTCTCTCTCTCTCTCTCTCCTCCCAAAAGTCCAAGCTCATCTATTATAGTCCTAGCTAACCTTTCTCCTTTTGGATTCCTTCTTGGCTCACAAGCCACCCTAATGCTATGCCCTTGTGTTGAGAGTTGATGAAGAAATTCCTGTGGGTCTTATTTTATCTGTTTGGAATGTTAGATTTCTAACCTCAACCCTCTTGGCAGCCTTTCTTTCTTCCATGTTTTTTTTGAAATGATAAAATTCTTCAAAGTGTTTATTTGGGTGTTGAAGGAAGCTCTGTTCAGAGTTCTCTGTTGAGAGTATTTTTCTTTTAGATTAGAATGCTGGGTGTTCGAAGAACAGACATTTCAATGTTGTTTGCCGCTTTCACGATTCTTATGCTATTGTCAGAATCAGTACTTGGTTCATCAACAGAAACCTCAAGATCAGCTCACACCACAAGATCATCCAACCAGTTCTTCTTCCAAGGTACTAATTTCATCTTTTGAGCTGATGTATTTGCATTGCTTTAGTTTGAAGCATGTCTTAAAATTATGAGCCAACTTTCATCATTCTCTCTCTTTCTGGGATTGTCATCAGCGTTGTAATGTCTCTAAAATAACACTACTCAGAATTTTGATTGAGAATATAATTCTCACTGGTTCTTGTTAATGTATATTACTAAATTTTCTTTTCAATTTTTCTTGCAGTTGAACCCTCAGCTCTCCTTCCAAATTCAACTCCATGTCTTTCTCCTATGGGCTTCTTTTGGTTTCTTGATGCCTGTTGGGATACTAGTGATCAGAATGTCGCAGAGAGTTCAATGTGGGCAGAGGCTGAAAATTCTCTACTACTCTCATGTCATCCTGCAGGTTAATTAGTCTTCTCTCTTCTCGTATAATTTCTTCATCCAAAACTACTTTAACTAACAAAAGACACTGCTTTCTTTTAAAATATATATTGTGTCTACATTCTTTATTTTTTATTTAGACAACCAACCACATTCATAGCTTTTAGAGCTAGCCATCATGATAATGATGACTTTGTTCCAAGATTAAAATTTTAGTTAATTCTTCCTTTGTACTGTTCATCCATTGGCTGCTATCATGTTATCTATTTTGCACTTGGAAGCATGTATACCACTATATTCT
This sequence comes from Agave tequilana, assembly GCA_038442645.1. NCBI lineage: Eukaryota > Viridiplantae > Streptophyta > Magnoliopsida > Asparagales > Asparagaceae > Agave > Agave tequilana. Next base: position 11,226 of record JAVJIF010021299.1, read on the forward strand.
TAATTTTCTGATGGTTTAAATCTGCAGATTGTTTCAGTGCTGCTTGCTACTGCAGGGGCAGTTCTCTCAATAAAGAACTTTGAGAACTCCTTCAACAACACTCATCAAAGGATAGGGCTGGCACTCTATGGATTAATATGGATTCAACCCTTGATTGGCTTTGTAGACCTAATAGGTAATTGAAAACTTCAGTCCTTATATTGTGCAAAAAACTTATCCACATTACAACAAAAAGTCAATTAATGGCACGCATCGAGTACCTCTCAATTTGTAGCAGATAGATATATACCATTATTGTGACAATTTTTTTTACAGAAATACAATAGATATATTC